>PISX010025321.1:0-26349 GCA_004024625.1 Mellivora capensis
GGACCACATCTTCTTTATCCATTCGTCTGTTGAAGGGCATCTTGGTTCTTTCCACAGTTTGGCGACCGTGGCCATTGCTGCTATAAACATTGGGGTACAGATGGCCCTTCTTTTCACTATATCTGTATCTTTGGGGTAAATACCCAGTAGCGCAATTGCAGGGTCATAGGGAAGCTCTATTTTTAACTTCTTGAGGAACGTCCACACTGTTCTCCAGAGTGGCTGCACCAACTTGCATTCCCACCAACAGTGTAAGAGGGTTCCCCTTTCTCCACATCCTCTCCAACACATGTTGTTTCCTGTCTTGCTGATTTTGGCCATTCTAACTGGTGTGAGGTGGTATCTCAATGTGGTTTTAATTTGAATCTCCCTGATGGCTAGTGCATTCTTTTATGTAGCGTCTCCGTGTTGGCTATAATACGTAAGTCACAGTCCCCGTTCTTTCCCCATGCTTTGAGTAAAATTTATCGTTTGGGGAACTATCACCTTCACTCTGTAACTCTGCAAATGTTTTGGATGGACCTGGGTATCTGTGAGCTCCAGTAGCAGGGTGCCAAACACCACACGTTTTAATAAATAATGTGAGCTGTAGAGGTCTCATCACTGTAAGGGTTGGTGACCATTTTTTGGGAAGCTTCAAACACTGAGCAGAAATCACAACTCTGTGAGTGACTCTATCTAGGGCTTCCAGCTACTTCCAGTCTCCATGATAACCTCCTTGGAGAATTTGACACAAACCATACTACATTATGAGTGGTAGCACTTGTTTGATGAAGTAGATTTGGAAGGGCCTTCTAAGGAAAGGCAGAGTTCTAAGGAAGAGTGTGTTAAGATGTGATTTAGTCATCTTTTTTCATCTTTACAATGATTGTAAATAGTATCTCATCATTAGAGGCCTCTCTAGCCCTGTTCTCCTGCCCCACTAAGAGTCTTCTTTGCTACATCTTGTCTGTAGCTTCTAAAGGGTCCTCATTACTTTATGAACCTGACCAGTAGGATTCTGGTCATGAGCATCTTATGGTAGGGGCCTGGCCACCATGAGCCCGTGGTTATTCCACTGTCCAAAAGCCCTCCTTCTTCAAAAGAAGGGCTACGAATTCACAAAGCCCTTCGGTTGTATACATAAGCCACTTTATAAAGCCTCTAATCTCTCAGGCACCTGGGTGGCTCAGTTGGCTGAGCAACTGCCTTCAGCTCAGATCATGGTCCTGCAGTCCCGGGATCGAGTCCCAGGATTGAGTCCCACATCGGGCTCACAGCTCCACGGGGAGTCTGCTTCTCCCTCCGACCTTCTCTCCCCCTCATACTCTCACTCACTGTCTCTCGCAAATAAATACATAAAATGTTTTAAAAAAAAGCCTCTAATCTCTCTCTAGTCCAATTTGTTATATTACTTGGTGGGTTGGGTTGAGATGAAGGCAGTAGGACTTTGTGTTCTGTCCTCTTTCTTCACTTTGGACTTGGCTTCTACCAGTTGGTGGAAAATACTCCTGTCTGTTCTATTTGTTCTTCTCTTTTGGTAGCTGTACCTTTGGGCACCTGGGTATTGGCAGCTTGAGCATTTTGTGTGTTTTAGGCATGTGCCTAGTGAGACGTAAAACTAAGAATTACTTTTGATGCATTGTTTTTAGCATGAGAAATTTTCATTATAGTGCTCCCCAAATTCTTGGATGTAAATAAAGTAGCCTAAGAATTTAAGGCTGAGCCCCTTCTCCAGTGATAGTAATTTTGACTAGAAGTGTCGATTCAGGGCTAAGTTAATAAATTTGTCATTGAGGTTTCAAATAGGTTTAGATAAAAATTGAGACCTTTCTAGGGATTCTGAATTCTTATCATGATACGGAATTATTAGCTCGTTGAATGTGATTTTGACTGTTTTGCATTCTCTAGATGGAACTTGGGGCTTATCCATGAGGCCATTCTCTGGACGCCAAAGCGGTTTGTGATTTTGGTGGCAAAATCCAGTCATCAGCTTCATGAAAACACAATCTAGTTATATTGTCTAGCATAATCTGTAATTATTCCCATGCTTCCAAATTATCAATCAGTTTGTTTAATGCTTAGTTTGGAGGCCCTGGCATTCACAATTTATTATAGCTAAGGAAACAAACAAATAAGTCATCCCTCAGAAGCCATAGATTAGCCAGATTATTGTTGTTTGAGCAAGAGATTAATAAAAGCAGAGCTATTGGTGGCATAAATTAATCATTATATCTTAACTGCTTTGATGACTAAGATGACACCATATAGAAATGGTAAGATTTAGAGATTCCTAGCCAGGCCTTTTCTTTCCCATCTGTTGCCATCCTTACCTGATCTTCACTATCCTGCTTCTTTCAGAGTTTCTCTTCTTATAATACATCACCAGGGTCTGCCGTTCCATCTCCTCTTTCCATTTCCTCTTCCCATTTCCCTAGACCTAGCCCCTCACCCTGCCTTTCTGTCTCTCACACTTGACTCTTTACTTGGCCATCCCAGTAGATGTCTATAAGCCTCCTTTATTCCTTCAGTGAAACAAACCACATCTCTCCCCTTCCCTTATTTGAATCTCACCTGTGCTTTGAAATATTGCCATGTGGGTAAGAGAGCGTGTTGACCATGCTCTCCAGCTAATGTGTGTCTGGGGGGGGGGGTCTGTGAGCACAGGGACATTTCCTCATGCTCCCCATTTTAGAACGTGAGCTCCTTCAGGGAACACACTGGGCTTCTTCGTCAATTCCCAACAACAAAAATTATTGCACAACTAGGTTGGCCTATGCTGCTCTGCTGTCCAGTTTTGCCAAAAGAAATGACTTAATCCCTGTATTTTCCTGACCTATTATTTGTTAAATATTTCCTCTCCTACTGTTGTGAATACAAAAGTTGTGATGCTGTTGGGAGACATACACCAACATAGGACCCCTTGATTTTTTTTTTTTAAGATTTTATTTATTTATTTGACAGAGAGAGAGAGATCACAAATAGGCAGAGAGGCAGGCAGAGAGAGAGAGGAGGAAGCAGGCTCCCTGCTGAGCAGTGAGCCCGATGCGGGGCTTGATCCTAGGACCCTGAGATCATAACCTGAGCTGAAGGCAGAGGCTTAACCCACTGAGCCAGCCAGATGCCCAGGACCCGTTGATTTTAAAAACAGTGACAAAGCCGGCTTTGGAGAGATGTGTGACTGCCTGGTACTGTTACTCCTGGAGAATTGTTGTTTGTCATTTCTGTGACCACACCCTTGGGTTCAAGTCATATCGTATAATAGCAGGTCTTTTCTTTTACCGCTTAGGTCTTCTTTGGGAGTTTGAGCAAAACAAATTATGGGAATTCTCTCTAGAAAACCTACCAATGCAGTTCAAACATCTACGATTACTTTCTGTTGCCTTTCTCTTTTAGAAAACATTAAGAGGTTCATTCAGGTTTTACGCTAACTTGGAAACCAAGGTCCAAATTCGCCACCTCCCTCCATTCTTTTACCGTTCTCATTTGCTCATGTAGGAGTACATTCTACTTAGTTATGTTGGGCATCATGCTGGGTGTGCTTGAATATCGTCAGATGAATTAGGAGAAAGTTGATAGCACTGATTGTGATAGAGTGCCAGCGCTGGGCTTGAACTCTACTCACATTCACTCCTCTGGTAATGTTGATGATGCTTAATGTCAGGGTAAGGGGTGGCTGGCTGGTTCAGTTGTTAAGCTCCTGCCTTCGGCTGGGGTCATGATTCCAGGATCCTGGGATAGAGTCCCGAGTTGGGCTCCAGCCCCTCAGGCTCCCCGCTCAGCGGAAGGCCTGCTTCTCCCTGTCCCACTCCCCCTGCTTGGATTCCCTCTAGTGGTCTCTCTCTCTCTGTGAAATAAATAAATAAAATCTTAAAAAGAAAATAGTCAGGTTGGTCATCATCTTGATTTCTTGAGTGAAGAAACGACACTTTGAGATGGTCGGTCACTTGCTCAGAGTCCCACAGCTGCCCTGGAACCTCGTCCTTGTTTGACGTCCTAGCCCAGCGTTGTTTACTCATTCTGCATTTTTACACTTTCCAAATGTCTTTAATGAACAAACATAATATTTGTGACGAAAAGAGCCTGAGAAACATGAATCTTGAAAAGAAACTCAATAGATACAAATAATAATTTAAAGCATGGGTCAGCCAACTAGGGCCCGTGGGCTGGTTCGCCTATTTTTGTCAATAAAGTTTTATTGGAACACAGCTATGCTCATTCATTTCTGTACTCTCTGTCTTCTGTGGTTGATTTCATGCTACCTCAGGCAGAACTGATGGCCCACAGGGCCTAAAATAGTTATGATCTGGTCCTTTAAGAAAAAGTTTGCTAACCCCTGATTGAAAATAATGTGAAAAAAATGCATTGTTATTTTTATTAGTAGCATTAGTATTCTGCCAGCTATGTTATACGTGAAGCAAGAAGCAATATTGTTTGACAGTGTTTTCAAATTCCTAGAAACTGAGTTACTGGGATTAGTCTTCAGTAGGATATCATGGAATTCTTATGTTAGTCCTTAAAAATTTTTTTTATCATGATTGTAAAATACTTCCTCTGCTCTTAGTTTTGTTAAAAAGTGACATTTGAGAACTCTTTGTGGCGTTATTCATTTGACTACAATGTAATTAATTTTTTTGGTCAAACTTCAATACTGAAGATTTTCTTAGAAACCTCACTGTTTCTCATCAGACATGGCAGCATGGATCCGAAAATTGTTTACTTTTCTTGAAGATCTGCTCTTGTGGGTTTGACTTGCATCGTATTTATTGGAGCTTATCTTACTGGAGACTGGCTTTCTGGCTAATATTAAGGGAAGACATTTTAGAAATAAGAATTAAACGTGAAACATGGAAGTGTGGGGCTTTTTCCACCAATGTTTGATTTTCCTCCTCGTTTTGACTGTGAAATCTTTTTCCTGAAGGACTGTCGCTTTTAATTGTGCTCCTGGTATCGCATATGAGCTGGCAAACAGTGGGCACTCAAGAGATGCTTAATTGTTTCTTATTAGAGAGCGGGAAGGAACTTTCAGGAAGAAATGGAGTTACGGTGTCTCAGGATACTATATATTGATAAGCTACCTGGGGGATGGTTTCCTCTTTTCCCTTGTTGACATGGCTCAGGTTTTATTTGGTGGGTATTCAGATGATGGGAGACTGCCCTTTTCTGTTGCCACCTTCCCTCAAGTAATTGTAGGGCTTAATTGAGAAGAGTCCATGCTACCCCCTGGGAAGGAAGGCGGAGGGAGCCTTCTTTGGTGGCATGATTGTCTTTTATAGATCATTCTAGATAGGGAAGGTTGTCAAAACAAATCTGTTTAGATTAGTGCCTTGAGGGCAATGGTTTCCCTAGTACACAGAGCTCAGGGGATGACTTTTATGGCTGGAGAAAATATTAGTAATTGTGTATTTTCAATCCTTTCTTATTATAATTTTTGATGTTTTGAGATATGCATATTTGTCAGATGGTAACCATTGTATATATAAGTTATAAATAAGTAAATTTGCATATGTTGAGGGTGGATGCCCGTCTTTTTAGAGAGACAGTACAGTGGCTCAAGAGTGTGGGCTTTAGAGCCTGCTTGTCTGCATCACTGTGTAGCCTTAGCCAAGGGGCTCAGTTGCTCTTCTGTAGAATGGGTGCAGTGATGGTATCAGTCCTGTAGGTTAATGAGACATATTAATGAGTTAACCCATGGCGAGGGCTTTGGACTGTGTTTGGCACCATGGAAAGCAAGAGCAATGTGTTAACTATGATTATTTCTATGAATATCTTTAGTAGAGGCATGTCATAAAAATAACTGGAGACTACTTATTTAGAATTTAAGACGTCAGAATCCAACTGTTCTCAGTATGGAGTCCAGATTTTCCTGGTGTGTGATTGCGGATAGGTTACTTAGCCTATCTGAGCTTTGAGCTCTGAGCCTTAGATAAAAATGGGGAGAGTGATAATAATAATGATGATAATGCCATATTTCATTGACCTAAGGCCCACATTTTTTTCCACATCGTAACACATCTGTAGTTGGGTTTTATCTTACAATCAGTGGTATCTTAGATTTTGTGAAATAGGGTAGTTTCTACCTCCTACGATAGCTGTAAAGGATAAATGAAATAACTGGGACGTGATTAGCATAATACCCAGCGTCCAGAAGGTACTCAGTAAATATTGCTGTCAAGACACATTGCGTATGGATTATTCGAAAACGTGGTGGCGCTGAGTGCAGAGTTCTGGAGTATCACTGTCAGCCTCCCCCAGTCTTGGAAGTAGCTCTCTGGCGCCCTGCTTAAGAAACCTGGCAGCATGGGGCGCCTGGGTGGCTCAGTGGGTTAAAGCCTCTGCCTTCGGCTCAGGTCATGATCTCAGGTCCTGGGATCGAGCCCCACGTCGGGCTCTCTGCTCAGCGGGGAGCCTGCTTCCTCCTCTCTCTGTGCCTGCCTCTCTGCCTACTTGTAATCTCTGTCTGTCAAATAAATAAATAAAATCTTTTTAAAAAAAGAAAAGAAAAAAGAAACCTGGCAGCATTTTAACGTTCTGGAGCTCTTTGTGCGGCCTTCCATTGTGATACCATTGGTTCATATGACCGAATACTGCTGAGGTGGTACCGGCCTTGCCAACTGGCAGGGTATTTGTTGATGACAAGGCTGTGTCAGGAGTTATGGCCTGTGCTGAGGGAGTGATATGTGTGGGATATACCTGTTTTATTTACATAATCCTTGGTCTTTATTCAGGCCGTAATGCCGCCTCCTCCCATAACAGATGTTGAAACGCATGAAGGAAATACGCAGACACAGGGTAAAGTTTGATGCGAGGCGGTTTCCTCTGCCAGCAGAACATTAGCAAGTTGTTTCTTAGGTCTCTTCGATACAGCAGAATCTCTTTTATTTGGAGAAGAAAATCCTGTCCTGTAAGGAATAGGAAATCATTTTCCAGTTCTAGAATGCCCTGTCTTTGCCGAGGTGAACAACTTCCGGCCTCCATAAGAGTATCCCTTCTCACATTGGGTCAGATGCGAGAATTTACAGTTGTCCCTTTGGGGCTGGTGACAGTTGTGTTGAAGCCAAAGATTGATGCTTGCCATGATTTTTGCTTGTCTTAGACATCTCATACACCCTTAGAAGCTGGAAGAGAACTGACTTGGAAAGAGCTTTTGTAGAGGGTCTTGGATCTTTACTTTGTACCTGGGGCAGGGAAGGGGGTTGGTGATGGCAGAGATGTGGTCCAGCATCTTCTGTGCTCACGACCACTCCCTGTCCAGGCAGGGCTGTGTTGGAAACGAAAGGGAAAGTGTATTTTCAGCTTGGTTAGCCCCTCTGATACCAGGCGTGTACTCCCTGCCTCCTGAGATCCAGAGCTGGGTCTTAGATCCTCCAAGACTACGAGGGAGGAGATTGGTTTAACTGTGATCATGAGGTTGGCATCTTTTTTTATTGGGGGATGAAGGGCAGGGATAAAAGAGGCCCTTCGATGGAAATCCTCGGGCAATTGTACTTCTTGTCTCGTTCTGTTTATTGTGGATTTTTAGAATCCGTCCGGTCCTAAAACTCTGGTTCTGGGGAAAGTGATGGATTCTTTGTACTTGGCCTAGCGTGCTTTCATTTACGGCTTTCTTTGAATCAGAAAACCTTGCCTTAGTACCACCCTTGAACATAGCTTTAGTTAACATTATGAGTATTTAGAACACATGCCAGAAAGACCGACGCAAAGGAGCATGTCTCAGATAATTCACGTAGACTGGGTTTTGTATGTGGTTGGAAGAAAACGCCAGCTTCATTTGAGCAAACCGCCCACCTAGCTAAGACCAATGTAGGAACACCTAATTCCCTTCTTGCCTACTGGCTTTCTAATTTTTCCCCTGTGATCATGGTTATAAAACCTAATTTCCAGGGGGTCTTGTGAATCATATTAGTAGCTTTGTGTTATAATAGCAATTTTATATTGCATTGGTATTCATTTTCACTATTATGGAATAATCAAATCAGCACCCCTCTTATTATGCCATTGAAATAGAAAATAATGGGAACTGCAATGTAGAACCACTAATGTGATGACACCCGCTCATTGTGCGAGGTAAGAATGTCCTCCTTTCTTGTTCCAGCTCACTTGCAACTGTGATTGAGGAAGGAAATGGAAAGCATTTCTACATCTGTGATAAAGCCCCGCATATATCCTTCATTTGAATACCTAATTGTCTTTGTAGGGCTCAGGGGGTGCGTGTTGCTCCCCCCCACTCTCCCCCTACCCCCGCCCCGCTCCCGCCCCCGCCCCCACCCCAGGCGTCCCCTGCCACCCTGGCGATGCGCTGGCAAGCAGGGGGCTGCGTGGCCCCATTTCATACCGCGGTTTCCCTTTTAATCATGACTAACATTTGATGTCTCTTTGCATCCCGTGGAATTGTTCGCACCCTCTTTCATGCTCATTGAGGCCTTCTTCTGGCTTCTAAAAAAAAAAAAAAATGTAGAGCACATTTAGGCTACATTGTTAGAAAGTACAACAAGCCCCCCAAAGGTTCTGATTTGACAGCGATGTCGGGAGGCAGGTCAAGTGACTGCCTAATGAAGATGAATGGAGAAAATTGCTGGTACCGGGATCACGCGGGGGCTGTGGCCCAGACTGTTGCGAGTGTGATAGAATCTCATCGCTCCATTTATCAGTGTCATATTTGGGCTAAAAGTGAGCAGTATTGTTCTCATTTCTCCCAGATGGATAGGTCAACTTTAATATTTATTGCTCTTGTAGAACATTTGTTTGATGTATTTCCATTAGCTAGGCAATAATAGAAAAGCAGTGGAGAGAAACATAAAACAGTTCTCTTCCTATTCAGTTGAAATACAGCGTACACTAATGTGTAACTATGGCTTGAAGTGCCATTGATTTCCCCCCTTTTGGTTGATGACATGATTGTATATATTAAAGATCCGTGTGAAAATAATGGGGAGGCAGCATGAATGTCATATATACCGAGAGCAGCTGGCGGGGTATAAATTGTGTTGTCTTTTGATTTTCGTGATTTGGCCATATAATTGGTGCATTTCTCTTGGCGAGATATTAAATTCTTAGCCCACTCTCATATTTTAGAATTGGGAATAATGTGCAATAGATCACATCATCCTCCAGGTTCTACGGCAAATCTCAATAAAGCCGGAATTTTCTTCACATTACAGAGCAAATTGTTTTCAGTCGCTGAATAATGTTGATTTTTTCTTTATATCTTTGGAGGGGAAAAACTACCTTGTGATGAGAACATACCTTCCCATATGTTTTGAATATATTTGAGGGAAGACCCTAAACCTTCAAAAGGACGGGCTCGGCAGGGACCTCTGCCTCCCAATTTATTAGCCGATGTTCCCGTGTTGCCGGGCTAGGATCTTATACCGCCAAGCAAACCTCGCTCGTCGCAAGGAAGGTGTTGTCTTAAGTGCAAAGCAAACATCCTAGCCATATGTTTCTATAATTTAAATTAATTTGGTACAGTCATACTGTTAATCTTTAGTGACTTGTTGATTGGCGTTTTGCAGACATATTTCTGGAAGGCTCCCAATACCATTTTCTGCAGCCTTTCTGGCAGTAGCAAAGAGCAACATTTCCACAAATTGGAATCTTGTACAGCACTGGGAAGCGAGCCAAGATTTAAATTAGACAATCACCTCTGCTCTGTATATAGCTTCTATTCTTCAGCTGTAGGCAGAGTGATTTGTTTAATACAGTCAGCCCTGTAGCATATAATAGACTGATATATGAGTCACTCCTTGGCAATGTGTGTTTCTTAAATTTATATAGATTGAACAACTGGTTGGTAATGTACTTGGTTACAGTTGTACAAACAATAACTATTAGCAGGCCTGAAACAGGCCTGGAAAAGCTGCACCGGGCTGCTGTTTGTGAGGGTCCTGCAGCATTGCCGAATTTTGGAATAATTCCCCTTTTGAGGCTACGGGAGACTCTCTTTCATAAACATGAGTGTGCTTTTTTAGCAAAGTAGCCATAAAAGTTTTATGTCAGAGTTTTCTGTTTCTCATTTTCTATTTGTTGAAAATTGAATTGGGGAGCCTCATTTGCTTCGAAAATTAAACTTCACGTCATTCTGCATTTGGGGCTGGATAATGTGGTCGCTGGCTCTGTGTGTGTGTGTGTGTGTGTGTGTGTGTGTGTGTGTGTGTTTAATATTCGCTATTCCTTTTAAAAAGACATTGGTAGAAATACAGATTTTCTTTTTTTTCCCCCCCAGGTTAGCTTGTCGCTGGCATTAGAAAGAGATCTTTCTGAACAACAAAGATCTTTTCTTAAGGGAAAAGCTTGTGCTCCAAGTTCAGTTCATGTTTATTTAAAAGATTAAAATCATTAGACCAGATCTCACTTTTTTGTCCCAAAGAAAATTGATTTTGCTCCCCCATAAAAGTGGGATCTGAAAGGGGATATTCAGGAATACGCAAATAGAGGCGATGTAGAAATCTGTTTGTGCAGCTGAACAAAGCAATTCTGTTTTTTACCACTGCACATTTACTTAGCCTTGGTGTGAAGATTTCTGAACAGAATCGTCACCTGTCTTTAGAGAGTACTTCTTTTGTAAGGCAAGAGGAGATCGTTTTGATCTGAAATGTTTTAATGTCTTTTTTTTTAACTTATGCCAACTCGAGCATTTATAAAATAACACACCCTGTAAATATTGAACAATACAAAGACATCTTTCAAAACAGTTTATAGTATGTTGCGTGTGCTCAGTGGGAGCCAAGCAGTAGTTAGCGGCAAATGATATGCCAATCAAAAATTATTATTGCGAGTATAACCTGGTATAATGCGGTATCTTATCTGCAAGTGTCAACTTGATATAAGCCAACTCTTTGTCTTTTAAAGTTAAGCTCCTGTTTGCCCTCAGTTAATTCTGTTTCCCAAAGGCTCATTTGAATTGCATAAAGGATAATCTACTTGACAGTTTTATACATTTAAACAGTCTTGATTATATGGTATTTTACATGTTTTCTTAAGCTCCCAGTTACTATTTTATGTAGGCTTTTAAGTCTTTAGTTAAAGAGAATGAGAAAAAACTCATAGGTAGAACTTGATACTCTTTTGTGAACAGCATTTAATAAAACTGGATCGAAGTCCTCTTTTCACTGGCCTGTGGGTCACAATGGTCGTGTCCGATCATTGTTGATGGCGGGTTGGGGGTGGCCGGCCACCTTTCTCATGTCAAAAGTCCATATTGAGAACAAATGGAAGAAAATGTGATCCATGGGTTTCACCGTACTGAAATAAGGCTTTGTACCTTCGCCCGACACCCCCCACCCAGGATAGGCTTGGGGAGGAAATTTTAGGACCCAGTGCGTTGCTGCAAGAATCTGGAGATTATATATATGCCAGTTGAGCTCTGGAAGGGCCAGGGTGTCTGTCAACACCGTGCTGGTGGTGAAGAGCATACCATCGGGCAACAGGCAGACTGCCTTCCAGTCCTGTGTCCACCACATGTGCGGTGTGTGGCTTTTGAACAAGATACTAAACTTCTCTGAGAATCAGCTGCATCTGCAACGGGGGGAGACACTAGTGCATCCCTCGTTGGTTCGTGGCCAAGGTAGGGTATATTGAAATTTGCCAGTAAACATTGTTCGTGTGGTCTCTCTCTTCGATGTTTCAGAGCCGGTAAGATCTGGAAAAGCTGACTCAGGAGTGCTAAATTTGGGACCACGTTCCCTCCCCTGCCAAATTATTTGATAATGATTAGTGTAAAGTCACATGGCTATTCTCCACGTCTTCTAACAAATCTTCTTTCAAATTCATCTCCCGTGAATTTTGAAGAGAAATGAGGCATCAGGGGAGTTTGCATTTTGAGGAACAGGAAGATTTTCCCTGTTTCCAGAAGCACTTGTGGAAATCTTGACTCTTTGGAAGCTGCTAGTATGAGGTCTTCAAGGTACGGGGGGTTACGTCTCTCATCAGCTGATGGACAACAGTCCTGCAAGGCCAACTTCAGCATTAGCTCCCTTGTATAGATGAGGAAGTGGGAGCTCAGAGGATTTAAGGAACTGGTGAGGAACTTCTGTCACCCCAGCTGGTGGGTGGGATTTGAACCCACATCCCCCAGACTGTACACCCATGCTCTTTTCCACAACATCAGGCACTGTTCTTATTTTTAGGAACTCTTCACAGTGGATTTATTTGCCACCCCTCCTTGGAAGGTACGAAGGAGGGTGTTGTCATAAATTATGGAATTAAACCCCTGTTGGCCAGTGGACATAAATTCTTGTCCTCCCTGGCCTATGACGCAGGTGGTTGATTTGTCACGGGAAATCATGCAAATGAGAAAAACCTCCTTCCTCCTCCAGTATCAGATGAGCAGGTTGGTAGAAACTTTGCATATCTGATGGTAAGTGCTAGATACATATTAATTGAGAAAGGGATCGAATCGCTGATGGAACCAGGCTCAAGTGAGTGGTGACATAAACAATACATGTGTCCAGAGGGTGATTTTTGGTGGAAGTTTCTATTCGAGAAATGGACCTGGTCAGAGGACTGAAGGACATGAAGGGCGCAGGGTGATCATGGTCATGTAGAACCATGGCGATGGCCTCGGAGGCATGACAGCATAAGGGAACAGGAGACGGTGGCCCAGTGAGAATAGTCTAGTGGCTCTAGCAAGTAGACCTCAACTGCGAGATGGGGTACACATAGTCGAGGTGTATTTCTTCTTCCCCTGTACAGTTCAAGGATGATCTGGTGGGCAGTGAACTTAGGCTAATGGAGGCTCTGCTATCTTCCTTTTAAGTGCCAATAGCCAGCCGGGACAGGAAGTGGGAAAGCGACACCTGCTTCTCAACTGCTTGGGCCCTGGGAGGGACGCCCATCCTTTCTGCTCACCCTGCTGTGGCAAGAGCATGCGTGAGAGCTGGGTGCGTGGTCTCACGGAAGTGCAGGGGGTTTTCCGGGCCCGATACCTGATGGCAAGAGGAGCCTGATTTGCAGAAAGCAGCTCGCTGCAGCTGCAAATGACAGGCGGTTTTGTCTGCCAGGATGGGAGGATTCTTAGGGGAGTTGGAAGAAGAGACTGGAACGTTATTCCTCAACGTATAAGGGGCGTTTTGGATTATCAGTCAGAAGTGGCCTGCTCTGCTAAGACAGAGTGTTCGAGCCTTTCAGTATTGGTGCAGATAAATGTTTCAAGAGCACGCGTCTGCAGGGAGAGTTAGGAAACACCGGAAGAGCATCTCAGGTTCTGACATTGAATAGAAGAGGGGGTGGCAGTGACAAGAGTTGTCTGGGTAATTAGGCGCTTAAAGGGATAGGAGTTTGGAAAATATCTACCACCTTCCTTCCAAATAAAGGCGGGGGTTGCTTTGGAGGGATGGTGCGGGTTCAAGAGGTGGGAACAGATGTTTGAAGGAGAAGGCATGTTCTCCAACCAAGGCACAATTTGTTAAATAGGATTTCTGCGAGACAGACTGGGACGAAAAGACAACACTGGGGACATTTCCTTGGGAGAAACAGAGAGGGGTCGAGAAGGACAAAGAGAGTATTTAGGGCTGTCAAACATTTGTAACCGGCTGTCTCTCTTTATTCCTGCCAGTAAGTAATTCTCTTCGGATGAGATTTGGTACAAAAAGTGCTTTATTGCTTTTCATCAGCCCGTCGTTTACTTAGACATTTATTTTTTAACCTCTCCCGGGAGCTCACCATTACTACTTTTATTTTACGGGCCAATTTATGGATATTCTGAACCTGAGTAAAAATCGTAGCTCTCAACTGTTCCAAAGAGCCGGTTTCTGAGAGGAAGAAGGTCGATGGGCATGTGGGTGTGTGTGTGGGGGGGAGGGGTGTTGTGAACAAAGTTAAATATTTCTTTTTTTTTTTCAAAGTTAAATATTTCTTAACATTTCCTTACATTTATTTCTTCCTTGCACTTTATTCTGCACGAGTTGTTTGCAGTGCTGTGCCTGAGTTCCTGTTCCTTCTGCCCCAGTGATAAGTCACTGGTTTGGTCCCCCTTTCCTTTGCGAGACAGGAGTCCTTTACAGGTGCGAGTGTTTAACGAAGCCTGGAGGAGCCCGGTTCTGTCCACTCGTTCTGTGTTCAGTGAAAGTACAAAGTACATATTTGTTTCACTTGTAAGTATAAAGGGGAAAAACCCACCTGTTTTGCCTTCAGAAAAATTCTTTTGATCCGACTGTTCTCAGAACGAAAGCTGAGGTGAAATTTTTTTTGTCTGTTGGGTTGTCTGATCTACCTTGTGCCTCTCATGAAAACAAAATTGAGAGTTGAAAGACTCCACTCTTGAGGGGGGGAAAAAAAAAAGAAGATGCTTTTCATCATTCTGTGACTCAGAAGCAAAAGCAAAGATATGGCCTTTTATTTTTCTTGTCATAGCCGAGAACACCTGGTAACGTTTGGAGCCCCGACTCAGTTGGGAAGGGGAAGAGGGACTTAGCTTTGATTGGCCATCTGTGTTGGGTCCTAGGTGTGGTATATTGAAAATGCAGCTTCTCGGGAACATTCTACATAAAAGGCAAATGAAGGAATTTTTTTGGTAGTTTCAAAAGTGACTGGCATGAGTAGCTCCATTAAAACATTTTTAGAATATTGCCAAAAGAATTTGATACCAAAATTCATTGTAGAGCTCCATTTCTCAAAATGGATCTGATCTATAAAGCCAGGAACAACTGAGGGAGTACTGTTTCAAGGTCGGCCTTTGTCCTGTCAAGGGGGCCTGTCTGAGCTGTTCAGGTAGGAGTCCTTCAAAAGCCCCGAACTTTCTATTGCTCCAGGCATCCAGCTCTGAGTACTGCTTGGCATATGGCCGTGTGTATCTTCTTTCACGAGAGACAAGAAACATTCAGAGAAGTTGTCAGGGGACAGACATTGAAACCATACTGGCGCATCATCTGAGTTTTGATATAACACCCCAACCCGAGCATTTGAACTTGAGTTTCCACTCTTGAAGGATGAAGATGACCCTGTTAAGTGACCCCCCAGGGTCATTTGTTCATTGACGTGGGAAACCTTGATTTAGCACCTACCTCATGCCACCCAGTGTGTCCAATACTCAAACCAAACACTGAACACAGAGGGAAGAGGTTCCCTTGTGACATTTCCAGTCCATGGGGAGGGCAAGCATGTCTGGCAAGTAATTATACAAATAGAAATAAAATTGCAACTGTTAAGCTCAGACAACATTTCACATGGCTCACACTTAATGTTCAATAACTTTGAGCTCTTGTTACAATAGGTATTCGTTCTCACGGGTGACACGCCCGAATCAAAAACCGTTGTCCCCGCTTATTTAACACAAATTTGAGGGGCTGCTGAGTCTTCAGCTGTGCAAGAAAATGATGTGTCTCATAGGGGCTCACAGCCTAATGAGAGAGACAAACAGTCATATTCAGTGTGAAAGACAGCCCAGGCATCTTGGCCGCAGACCTGTCACCATCGGATAATAGGAGGAGAGGACACTTCTAGGAGAGATGCCGAACCAAGAAGCGGAGGGTCATGGGAGTAAAGGGGGTGAGGTTGACGGCAGGGGAGGGGAAGGAACGGGAATAATGCTGTATATATAAGGGGACATCCATTTGTGAATGGCCTTTTTGTCCTACTGAGGAAAAGAGCTTGGAGTCAATAAGCTGTGGGCAGCCTTTGAAGGTTTTGAGTTCCACAATGACAGGCGTGGTCCGATTTCCATTTTGGAAGACTAAACCTACTGAGCACTGATGGTGTGAATTTTGCTGTTCCCATGCGTTGGCCCACGGTATAGCTATTAAAGGTCACGTCTTCGAAGGTAACAATGAGGAAAATTGTTGGAGAATACCTTTAAGCTCAAAAAGTATTACATATACACTGTGGTCCCAACTTTATTTGAGAGATTACTCTATACATTGTGGAGAGGAAAGATAAAAAATGCTGGGAAAGCATTCTATGAAATATTGGATGGTGTATCAGGTGAGTTGAGAAATGACTTTTCTGTTCGTCGTGCTCTTCGATATTATCCATTTTGTTTTGCAATGTAATAAAAATGTTATCAGGAAGCTAAATGGAAAGAAAGGTAACTGCAGACATGGGTTAGAAGGATTCTAATCTGGAGTGGGACCTGAGGGCTGGCTGGGACTGACAGGGCCATTTGAAGAACAATGGGAAAGAAGGTTTGTGTAGCTGACCAGGGGACTAGCCGAATGACCTCTGGTCGAAGATGAGGGATAGGATCCAGGGCGATGTTTCGATGTTCCTTGAAGGGAACTTGTCTGCAGTTGGTCAAGAAAAGCTCTTGCATTGGGTTTGTTGACTTTGAGTTGGTAAGACACCCTTGGTCCTATTCAGAAGGAGCTGGAAAACTGTAACTCAGTACAACGACTGATGTTTAGACTGGAGAGTTGGTGGTGGTTGACACGTTGGACGTGATGAGTTATCAAAGCATGTGTTAAGAAGAAACTGAGAAGTCTTCAGGGGGATAAGAAAACTGAGAGTAACTGTTTCCAAACGAGAATACTCTTTTTATAAAAAGAGTGGTTGAACCTGTCAGAGGAGGAAAAGTGATCATTTGAGACCGAGACACGGTGGGGAAGTGTCCATGGGATTTGGTATTTAGGAGTCCATGATGGACTTAGTGAGAGCGGTTCATTACAGAGGAAGACTGATGGCAGGAGGGTTAGGGGTGAATGGAAATCAAAGTATGGGGATGGAGCCAGTGAGTGGGGATGGGAGGTGATACTGATTTGAGAGGGACTCTGTGGTCTCAGTGGTTTCCCCTCCTTCCCCCTCCACACCAGAGGAACAGGGTTGGAACATTTTTGTAAACTGAGGGAGGAAGCGGTGTGGTAGGAAAACCTGAAGAACCAAATGAGAGGTGAATTGACAGAAGTCACCTCTAGATGGATTTAGAGTCGTGGTAGAAGAATGTGTTTTTTTCTGGTAAGGGAAGGAAAAGGATGATTTCAGGTGCTGGTTTTTGGCAGGACAGGTGAAGAGTTCAACTGATGGCCTGTTTCTTGGTAAGGAACAACATTCTTTGGAGGAGGATAGGAGAGAATGCTGGAGGGGAGGGGGCAGAGGTTTGATAGAGCTACTCTAAGAAATGAATAGGAAGAGTTACTAGGGATTCCTGAGCGCTCACAGGGGCTCTGCTGAGATCAGAAACCTAATAATAAAGAGATAGATCATGCCTGTTGGGACATACATATTATTGGTGCTCATGTCTCCAAGGCTTATTTTAATCCTTTGTGTGTACATATATGTGTGTGTCTGTGTCTATTTATATGTTCTGTAAAGAAGGCTCAGTACACCTCTGTTGAATAAATGAGTCAATTGTTAAAGATTTGCAGACCATTTGGAGAGGGTCTATTTCCCGGAACCCAGATAATATAATGTTATGACTTGAATCCCTTTTCCTTGTTATGTTTTACTTTTATGACCTTTGTGTTTCTTTGTCTTCAGTTGGTATTTCCTCTAACACTTAAAAAAAAAAAAAAGTTCACGGAGAATGAAAAGATAAAGCCAAATACTTGTGTCCCTTCTGCAGATAGTTAGTCCTGCCAAAGAGTCCTAGGGGACAAGATGGTCCTTGCCCTTAAGAAGCTTCCAGTGGAGTGGGAGAAGTGGGTGGTGGGGTGAAGCAGGAGGAACTCCTTATTACCAGCACATGCTGAGTGCCATAAAGGAGATAGAAAGGAAGGGCTTTGAAGATTCTAAAGAAGGAGACAGCAACTCTGGTGGCCTGAGCTGAGAAGGCTTTCTGCCAGAGCTGTTTGCTCGGCATCTCGATGAATGCAAGGAATTTCGGGGGGAGGCCCCTAGCTTCGGGCAAGGGCCTGTTGGAATGGGGGTGGGAAGAAGCATTTCAGATGGAGACGGGTGCATGCATGCACCAAGTTGGGAGACTGCGGGGTATGTTAGAGGCAGAAAATATATTCCAGGATTTCCCATACAGAGAAAGCGCAGCTAGTTAGTTACTCAAATTTGGGGACATGGAAGTTTTCTGCTTCCTTAATAGAGCTGACAGGACCTCAGATGAAAGGGAAAGGAGTCTACGTGGGTGGATTTTGTTCCTTATACAATATGAGAATGGGGAAGGTGGATGGAATTCACTCTTCCCCATTCATCATTACTTTTGTTTTCTTTCAGTATTTCCATATTTTTTTATAAGAGACTTTTTTTCAAAGATTTTATTTATTTATTTGATAGAGATCACAAGTAGGCAGAGAGGCAGGCAGAGAGAGAGGAGGAAGCAGGTTCCCCGCTGAGCAGAGAGCACGATGCAGGGCTCGATCCCAGGACCCTGAGACCATGACCTGAGCCGAAGGCAGAGGCTTCAACCTACTGAGCTACCCAGGCACCCCAATATTTTCTTTTTAAAAAAAATATTTTATTTACTTATTTGACAGAGAGAGAGATCACAAGTAGGCAGAGAGGCAGGCAGAGAGAGAGGGGAAAGCAGGCTCCCCACTGAGCAGGGAGCCCAATGTGGGGCTCGATCTCAGGACCCTGGGATCATGACCTGAGCTGAAGGCAGAGGCTTAACCCACTGAGCCACCCAGGCGCCCCATATTTCCATATTTTCTTAATCATTCCATTTGCAGTTCTAAAAATTGTATAAGTTCTAGAATTCACTTTGTTTCGCAGACAGTTTAATAGAGCCCCAACACCAATGTTTATCAAAACCAAATTGCTTTGTGAGGAATGGTGTCAAGTTTAATGAGAAATCTCCTCAAATGTCTCATTCCTATTGCTCTGCCTTAACTTGAACTGTAAAGTCTGGTTTGATTCTCTTGTTCTTAGAACATTATTGTTAGGACACATGACAATGACAGTTTCCAGCTTGCACTTGTCCCAGACACAGAGGCAATGCTTTCTATCCTGTTTCTCCTAGTGGATGTTATCTTCCTCTGATCATGTCTGGAAGTTCCTCATGCTTCAGTGTGTGGGTCAGTAAAACTGGAGATGAGAGGTGTTTCTTGTTCAATACATGGATTTTTTTTTAAAGATATTATTTATTCACTCAACAGACAGAGATCACAAGTAGGCAGAGAGGCAGGCAGAGAGAGAGAGGAGGAAGCAGGCTCCCTGCTGAGCAGAGTCTGATGCCAGGACCCTGAGATCATGACCTGAGCCGAAGGCAGAGGCTTTAACCCACTGAGCCACCCAGGCGCCCCCAATACATGGATTTTTAATTGCCCCTAGATTAGTATTCAGTCTTGAGGTTGGAGTCAACCTCTAATACCTTTTAATATATGACCTTTCCTAGCAGTGAGAGGGTATCTGGAAAGCCGGTTTTACTCCCTTTTGCACCACTCATGATGAAGGGGATGTCTTTTTTCCTTTTCCATTTTTGTCACCTCTGCCTCAGCTGCTCCAGTGGCCCCTGATGGGGAGGGATATGAGGTAGCGGCATGAGCATGGAGTAATAGCCCTGTGCTCGTCACCACCGGAAACCCACCAGTTTCTGGAACCCACAGCACTTACAGTTTGTAGGCAGAGCGAGGTCATTTCACTAATCCTCAAAGGTACATCACTGCTTTATTGTAAGAAAATCTTTTTTGTCCATTTGTTCTAAGGAATTTTCCTTGACAGGTATTTTTAGACTCTTGTTTATCTGTTGAGGGATAATTTACATGCCATGGGCATAATGCTTGCCATCTTTCCTTCCATAATAAATCAGGAACTCATGAGGAGTATGCACATTTTCTTTAGACCGGTGACCCTTGACCAATGCAAGTTTGGACTGCATGGGTCCACTTACATGTGGATGTTTTGGGTAATACAGTACAGAACTCTAAATGTGTTTTCTCTTCCTTATGATTTTCCCGGTAACATTTTCGTTTCTTTGGCTTGCTATGTATTGGAAGGATGCAGTATATATTATCTCCAGCATACAAAATATGTGTTAATTGACTGGTTACCTGTAGGTAAGCCTTCTGGCCAACAGTAGGCTGTCAGTAGTTAAGTTTTTTGGGAATCAAAGTTATATGTGGATTTTCAACGGTGTGGGGGTTGGTGCCCCTTGCCCCCCCACACTGTTCAGGGGTCCCCTGTATGTGTGATTTGCCCTTAGCGACAGCATGCCCTCTTGCTCCTTCCTTTCTGTATTCTTCCGCCAAACCTGGAGCAAGTAGTTGAGGGGTTTTGGATACAGTTCCCTGCTGTTGGAGGTCTGTCTGTCTTGCCTTCACAACTCCTCAAGGGCTGGGGGTCCTGTCCCTCCCTTGTATTTCTGCTCTGTGCTTTTTGTGAATGGCAAAGGGTCTGGGTGTCATGAAACAAACAGGTACACTTCAGCCTCTGTATCTACCATCACTTATCCCTATCTTCTTCCTGAAACCTTCTCCTGACATCAGGAACACGACCCTCTCTAAGCTGCATCTGTAACCCTTGTCACTTTCATAGGCTCCTTTGCTGGGTCTACATCTGGGTTATTAAACTCCAGTTCCTCAAGGTTCTGCCATTGGCCTCTTCTCGCCCAGCTCTGTAGATGCTCTCTCCATAGGGCTCATTCGTGTCCCTGGCTTTGTGGAACATCTGCACCCAGGTCTCTCTCACACACACACACTATCTCTATTCTACACCTTTCCATTAAACTACAGACATCTCTTGGTGCCTCAATCCCAACACACTGAAAATGCACCATGATTCAGCCCCCCTTCCCCTAAGACTCATTCTTTTCTGCCGCCTTACCTCCGTGAATGACATTGCCTTGTGTCCAGTTATGCAGGCTCCAACCCTAGCTGCCTTCCTTGGCAGCCCCTTCTCACTCTCCCCTCTCAACTCATCAAATCCAGGATCAAAATCCTGGGACTCCATCCACTTCTTAATTTTTCTCATCCCTCACCTGCCCCTGCCCCCGCCCCCTGCCTCCATCCTCCATTACCTCCTTAGTTCATGCTGCCATCATCTCTCATCTGGTCTGTTGGATTATTTTCCTAGCTGGTCTACCAGCACCCATTCCTAATCCATTCTGAGCTCTATGTCTTTCTTCATGGCATACTTCACAGGTGACATTTCACCATATCCTCTCCCCTCCCTTCCCCTTCCCTTCTGTTCTCTCTTTTGGAGAGAGAGGGGTGGGGAGAGGCAGAGAAAGAGTCTTAAGCAGAACCCATGCCCAGCATGGGGCTTAATCTCATGACCGAGATCATGACCTGAGCCAAAATTAAGAGTCGACGCTTAACCAACTGAACCACCCAGGCACCCCTCACCATGTTTTCTCTAATCATGTGATGGTTCTCGTATTTCCCTGATCAGGGCTATGTGCTCTGTGAAGGCAAGGACTTTTTGGGCTCGTGTTGTATTTTCAATACTTTAGCAAACTGCCTGGCAACATAGATGTTATCAGAATATGTTTGTTGTTAGAATGAGTACATGAATTAACAGTAAAAATTGATTATTCCTCTTCTTTATTTTCAGGATTTTTATTTACTTACATGCTTTATGCTGATAGAGATTAGGGAAATCCTTCCTGAGCAGTTCCATTGTAAATATATTTTTTTCTGAGTACAGAACTAGTAGGTACTAATTTTAGAAAGCATACAAAAATAAAAGAAGAAAAATTAAATCACACTGTGTATGGTTTTGAACCATGGTGTGTACACCCTGGCCATTTTCCTACATTGTTAAAACCACTTCAGAACTGTTTAAAATAAAATGAATAAATTTGAGACCTACAACCTTTCCAGAATGTTTATAGTTGATGCAGTTAAGCTCTCAGAAAGACCTTACCTAGTAAATGGAGTTTCTCTACACTCCTGGAGTCCATAAGGTTTGATGAAAGTTGAGCTGCATTTAAAGTTTATTACGTTGTGTTTAGCATCAAAGGTACGTTTTCTCCTTCAGTCCTGCTGCTACTTTGTAAAACTCCATGTTATCCTCTCGACCTTTCATCATTCACGTGTCTCAAGAGCAGGCTGAGGACGTCTTGGTCAATACTGGTCACAGAGCCACTCTCTATACAGTTCCAGGTGACCCAATAAAGCATGGACTTCGGCGTCTGTCATTAGAAATGTAATCGTGTTTCTTTGGTTAAGTTACTTTTCTTGTATTAAAAACTGCCCTGACTAGTAGAGACAGCAGCTTTTTTAAAAAAAATTTTATTTATTTATTTGACAGACAGAGATCAGAAGTAGGCAGAGAGGCAGGCAGAGAGAGAGGAGGAAGCAGGCTCCCCGCTGAGCAGAGAGCCCGATGCGGGGCTCGATCCCAGGACCCTGAGATCATGACCTGAGCCGAAGGCAGAGGCTTTAACCCACTGAGCCACCCAGGCACCCCGGAACCTCATCTTTTCAAAAGTTAAACTCTGTTCTCTATGTACTCCCCACTCCCCCTGCCCCGTTGTTCATTCAGATATCAGCTTCCCCTATTTATCACCTTAAGAAAGTTATTAAAACTTAAGAGTGAAACAATTTGGGCAATAAGCATGGCTTTTGAGGGCAGAGTCTTTCTGTGAGCGCTTATTTTTGGTATGAAATGCTTCCACAGCCCGATGGGGAAGGGAGTCGCTTATGGCCAGTACCAGATGGACAGCCCTCATGGAATCTGTTACTTATCCCAGGGGGCCCTATTATATGGGGTTTGTTTTCAATATTAATCTTGATATGAAAGCAGCTGCAGTTCTTGAAAAAAAAAAAAAAAAAGATCATACCTCTAACTTATTTTTATGGTAGCCGAAGAAATTTATAGATAGGCTTTATAGACGGATCTTACTTTTTCCCTCCGTTATTAACCAGCGCTGTGAAATGTGCAGCAATTTTTCCTTTGTGCCATATATATTCTTGCGCTAGTAGCAATGAGGAAAAAAAAATCTCTTTCTAGGAATAAATGGAGTCGGTACAGGTTGGTAGTGTGTATACTTGAGTCACCATAAAAAGGTGCTAACATTTTATTTTAAAGCTAAGCAGTTTGTCCTTTTGTGATAAAGTTTCTAAGCAAAAATTTCCTCCCCAAATAAGGTTGCATTTTTTAACTGGTGTGTCAAGGGGGTTGGGCAGTTTTTTTAGATAGTATCCGTAAACTGTCTTTAGCTTAAAAAGCAGCCTCACAAATACGCTTTTATGATTGTTTTAAGATTTTTGCATCCATTTTACCTCGTTTTTGGTTGCGTTTGCATTTATAACTGGATACAGTTGTCCTTCGTGTATAGTTGAGTCACTCTTCTGGAATAGAATTGGGATTTTGCTGAAGTGCATAAAATTTGATATATGATTTAAGGAGAGCTGCTGACAAATTGCTGTATAATCACATCTCTTTAAATTCATGCAAGGTAATGTTAAGGTAATCTTGAATGTATTAGTACACAATGACTTTTGGGGTTGCAAGAATAAAATGTCTCCTTTATTTAGGACTACTTAAATTCATGGTTATTTTATATGAAAATGCTAGAATAAGTTTGAGCTATATACCATATTAACATCGGCATCTTGACTGAATTCCATTTTTTGTCTCCCAGGTGAAATTCAAGAGATTTTATTTTATGGTTATGTTTAAGAAGCCATTAGCCTCATACTCCAATTAAAATATAGGTCTAGGGGGAAAAAAACAAAACCCCCTCTTTCAAAAATAAACATGCTATGAAATCTTAAATTACAGATTTTGGGAGAGCTGGTTGCAAGGAACGTAGTTTTCCTCCCTCTTGCCCCAAGACCTTATCCGAAGTGGGATTTGGAGTCTTGTGTGAGCCCTTTCCTAGTCAAAGATGTTAGATTAAAAAACAAACATAAATGGTAAGATACAGGAAACTAATGAAAGCTGTACGATCACCCATCTGGTAAAAAGTTGTCCCTACAGAATTCAGGCAATCATAAAATCACAGAAAGATGTTTGTAATCAAGATGTTCTTGCAGTGTGAGCAAAAGCTCCGGGCCACCAGGCTATAAAACTCTAGCCCTGACCTGTTCTAGTAGCCAAGACCCTGCCAGTAGTTTCTTAAATGCTCGATCTTATCAAGTAGCTGAGCCTTTTTTCTTGACTTTTGGAAATGATAGATGTGAATTCATAGGCGTGAATTCCGTTTGATTTAAATGATGACATATTATGTCTGGTTGGTATCTTCTTATCACTGATGATTTTTGAGTAAAGTAGGCCTGCGGTATTTGGTTTATCAAATATGATTGAGACTGGAAAACAAATACTTGAAATCACTTACAGTTCTTCAGGAAGAATTCATAGATTTGTTGCTCTTTTTAAAATGTTAGCCTTAGCATACCATGTTACACTGTTTCTATTTCTTGATGTATATGCCGCAGGGAGAAAAAAAGCAACAGAGTATTTATGTATATGGAAAGCTTCCTAGCTGACAACCAATTAGTTGATACATATACTGGAAACACATTTAAGTAATCCTTGATTGCAGGCAATAGTCTTACACGCCGATCTGTCCAAAGTCAGTGTAATGCCCACTTGAAGAAAGACCCCTGATTGTGTTTGGATAGTGCAGAAGCAATAATCCTGTAATATTTATTTTTAAAATACTTGAATGTCTTTTGTTTATGCCGAATGTGTGGACTGATCGGTATCAGGGTTTCTCAGTCTTGCTACTGTTGACATTGTGGACAGGATCATTCTTTATTGTGGGCGCTGTTGTGTGCATGGTAGGATGTTTAGCAATATCCTTCTAGATGCCAAAAGCAGCCTTTAGTCGTGACAGTAAAAACTCTGCAGACATTATCAAATGTCCCTGGTGGGGGGAGGGGGACAAACTGCCCATGGTTGAGAATGTGTGATCTGCAGACCTCTTTGCTTCTATCTGCCTCTCTACGTCTTTGGCTTTATCTGCCATTTCTGTATTAGCATATTTGTTCTAGGCACCTGAACACCCTACACTTTAAGAGCACTGCATTTTCTACTTCAGAGATCAAAGAACAGAAGACCGATAATAGAAGTCATGGATGTTTTGAAGAAATTCATGATAAATCATAATTACAGGGACCAACTGAAACGAGAGAGGGTGAGCTTTAACATTGGTTAATAGAGCTTAGTTATGGAACTCAAGAAATACTGTAATTGGTTAAAACGTTTTCATTTAAAAACCACTGAGGGATATTTGGCTTCATGTGTTGGTCCTTTTTTTACATTTGAAATTTCATACGGTGCGCAAGGAACACTGCCCAGGAGACTTACTAAGGGTGTTTGGTATAAATAGGTCACATCATTAGTGACCTTAAAGTTTGTTTTCGGTGGAAAGTCTCTGAGGCTCTTAGTCATTTGACTGCATCGTGAACCACGGAGTCTGGAAGCATGAGGAAAATAACTGACTTTCTCTTCTCTGATTTTCCCTTTCTGTTCTGTTTCAAGGCTTGGCCATACTTTGGTTGATGTTAATGGTAGTTCATCTGAATTCGATGTGGATGTAATCACATGTACAGAAGAAGAAATAGTTTGGTTACAGGCTTTTAATGCCACCGAAGCTGCCAATTGGAAGTACTTCTGAGCTTGACCCCGAGGCACTGCCTTATCAGTTGAGGACCTACTGTGTGCCAGGCAATGGTGCTCGGTGGCCAGTGGGGCTCTCATATAGCCTCTGCCCTCAAGGGAGACAGATGTGGAAGTAGATCACTTGAGCACAGTACAGAGAGACACACAGCCTGCCTTGGAGCTTGGAGGAGGAGAACTTGGTGCGGTCACCGGTGGGCAAGGTGGTCCCAAGGAGGACTTTTCTGAGGGGCTAGTTCTCTACCATCCTTGCTGATGATACCTATTGTGTGCTTCAGGGGAATCTATTCCCTGTTAACGAATTCACACTGAGTTGCTTCTACCAGGTGAGAGCTAGGTTATTATTCCTCCCAGAGATACTAGAATCTATCACGAGACACAGCCCTTCGAAACGCACACGAGGTACTCTACTGAGGCTGGTGATGGAAATCTGCACGTGACGGTCAAAACTTCAGGGGCCACGGTCTTTCTGGTTCTAATCCTGACCTCAGAGAAAGTAGCCACCTTTTCCATCTGGACTAATCACTACTCTTAGCTATCATTTCAGTGCTTTTCAAGAAACCAGAACAGACCAAGCACATCTGTTTCACAAGTCGCTGGCATTACATAAAAGATGCCCCCAGTTTGCTGGAAACAATCGGAAACACACAGAATAGGCATTATTCTTACTCTCTGGAAAATGTGCTCCGAATCCTATTATCTTCTGCTTCGTGTTGGCTGCTCTTCCCTTCACTCTGGTGTTTGGTCTTGCTGCCACCTACAAACATGTGCGAATCTCCTTTTAGCCATAAAGCATGTTTGAGCTAAACCTCTCCAAAGTATGCTCTGTGCCTGCTGGCTCCTGTTTCAGTCCTCCTTCTGCTGTCTCTGCCAAGAGGCTTGTATCCCCATTTCTTTGTCAGCCAGGCCCATTTTTACGACACTGGGCCTTTGCCCAAGTGGTTTTCTCTACGACGATGCTCTTGTCTCACCAGCAAGCTCTTA
>PISX010025322.1:0-26332 GCA_004024625.1 Mellivora capensis
GTTCTCCAGAGTGGCTGCACCAACTTGCATTCCCACCAACAGTGTAGGAGGGTTCCCCTTTCTCCACATCCTCTCCAACACACGTTGTTTCCTGTCTTGCTGATTTTGGCCATTCTAGCTGGTGTGAGGTGGTATCTCAATGTGGTTTTAATTTGAATCTCCCTGATGGCTAGTGATGATGAACATTTTTTCATGAAAGAAGAGATTTTTGTTTTGTTTTTTTATTGAGGCATATCCAGCAATTGCAATGTATGACACTTATTGGACTGTTGATAGAAAAAAAAAACTATAAAAAGGATATAAATTAATTGGAGAAATTTGAGCACTGGCTCCATATTTCATGATTATAAGCAATTATTTTTAATTATTTAGATATAAAAATAGCATTGTCATTATGTTTCCTTAAAGAGTACTTCCCAATTAAAAACATGATGAAATTTATATGGATTAAATTATACAATGTCTGGGATTTCCTCCAAAATAACCAGGAGGAAGGAGGAAAGTGGATATAGGCACACATGTAATAACATTGGCCATGAATTGGCAACTTGAAATTGCATCATGGGTGCAAAGGAGTAATTTATTACATTACGCTCTCTACTTTTCATGTGTCTGAAATTTTCCATAATTTTTTAAACGCTAACCAACCTCAAAATGAATAGCATTAAGCAAAAAACCACTGAACTTAGCCGAAAGTAAAGAAGCCATTCCGAGTCAGTCATTTCCCTCAGAACTGGAGGAGGTGTCTCCCCAGCACCCCAGTGGAAAGAGCCTGAAGTTGATATCAGAAATAGAGAGCCCTTAAGCAGAAAGTAACAGTATAATAAAACCTACTAATTCTATGCAAGAAATTTCCTTATATCTTATCTGCATATCATCTTCACAAAGTCCTGAATTTAAAAAAAAAAAAAACTCTGGATTTTATTATAAACACCTGAACTGTATGATCCTATATTACCACAAAAATCAATGTAGGATTTCCCCCAAAGAATCTAAAGCAGGTAAATAGCTCCTTGGTAATGTCGACTTTGCAAATCTTCTTCTTCTCTCTCTCTCTCCAGATGTGGCTCCAGTTACACACTCACATATATTTTCACATAATTATGAGGGTTTAAAGAAAAGAAAATGTGACTCTAGAGAAGGCAGGTAGTTTTGAAGATATTCCAAATAAATTTGTGCATTCACTTAGTCAACAAATATTTGAGTGCCTACCCTCTATTGAACATTGTCCTGGGTTCTAAGAAATGGTGCTGAAGAAAAACAAGAGGTTCTTTTTTTGCCTGGTGGAACTCCCAGCATGGAGAGACCTAAGGAAACAGAGTGTACACCCAAGACACCCATGAGTAAGTGTATATAACAATCTACATTCATAGCAGTATTGTTCTCAATATCAAAGAGGTGGAAGCAACCCAAGTGTCTATCAACAGATGAATCTAAAAAATAAATGTGGTAAGTACACACAGAGGAATATTATTTGGCCTTAAAAAAGAAGGACAAAGACATTCTAGCACATGGTACGAATGGATGAACCTTGAGAATATTATGCAAAGTGAAATAAGCCGGTCAAAAAAGAACACACACTGTATGAGTCCACTTATAGGAGGCATCTAGAATAGTCAAGTGTATAGAAATGGAAACTAGCACAGTGGTTGCCAGTGCCTGGGGATGGTGTAATAGGGGCTTACTGTTTAATAGAGTTTCAGTCTCAGTTTTTAAAGATACATAGTGTTCTCCCCAGGCACGGTGGAGGTGCTGGTTTCATGACAATGTGAATGTTCTTAGTGCCACTAAATAGTACCCTTAAAAATATTTAAGTTGCAAAATTTTATGTTATGTCTTACCACAATTATTTTTTTTTAAATTATAGTTTTCAGTAAATGCTACCAAGAAGAGTTATACAGCTGTTTAAAAGGATGATATGTGTGCCTCCCTGTGTTTAGTCCCCATGCTCTCCTTCCCAACATACCCTATATTAGCTTAAGGGTCTACTTCTCCCACACTTAGTCATAATGATACCATCTCTGCCTCTATTGCTATATAATGATTAGCCCAAGCCAATCACACCATGATACTGTTCTGATAACTATCATTGATCTGAGGAGTGCTTTGGCACATGAACTACGTTGGTCCAATAATATTGAAGTGAAGCATTTATATTCTATGGTTGGAAGAGATGGAAACAAGGAAGCACACTAGTTCCATTTGCTGATGGCAACCATTTTTTAAACACAAGGGGAAGCCACTTTGGGCTAAAGGTAATGCAGGAAGCAAATCATAGAAAAACTCAAAGGACCTGGTCACAGAGAGAAGTCACTGACATTGTTAAGCCACTGAAACAACCAATTATGTAACCATTCCTAACTCTAGACTTCGTGGTTCATGCATATTCCTATTATAAAAGTCAGTTTAAGTTAAGTGTTTGATAATTCAGCCCAAGTCATCCTTTCTGAAGTAATAATGCCAAAGAATCAACAAATAGGAGTAACTGCCCTAGTTGTAGAATTCAGGACAAGTAACACCCAGGCCCAGGCAATAGCATATGCTAAGGCCTTGTGGCAAAAGGGAATGGAGTTCCTGTCCTCGAGTTCCAAAAAGAAAGAAGTCCAGTCTGGCAGAAGCTCAGAGGAAGGGGGTAGAAGGTGAGCAATGTTACAAGAGGAGGCTTAGAGTTGGGGAAGAGGTGCCAGATCCTATATGTAGGTCATACAAAGATTTGGATCTTAATCTTAATATCAGAAGCCATTGAAGGGTTTTATAACATCATGAGGACATGCTCCAATTGGCTACAATGTATAGAACTGATTGGAGGAAGATCAATAAGAACACAGAGAAATGAGTATTTCAGGCAGCTGATGGCAACCTAGGCCAGGCTGTGGAGATGGAGAAATGTGGACAGATTTACAAGGTTTCAAAAGGTACCGTCGGTAGAACCGGTGCTGGACTTAATACGTGTCATGGAAGAAGAGGGAGGTGTCAGGGATGATTTCCAAGTGTCTGGATGTAACAGGTTGAATGTGAGTGTTTTTGTCATAGTAGGGAACACTGAAAGACAACTAGATGTGGGAAGACTGATCCAGAATTATAAATAAGGATAGAACTAATACCTAAAAACTTGACTCACTAAAGTAGCCTTTTAATTTTTTTTTAAGATTTTATTTATTCATTTGGGAGCAGGAACACATGGGTGACAGGGGGAGGAAGAGGGAGAGGAAGATGCAGACTTCACTGGGCTGGGATCCTAATGCCATGGAGCTCAATCCCAGGACCTGAAGATCATGACCTGAACCAAAGGTAAATGCCTAACCATCTGAGCCTCCCAGGTGTCCCTAAGGTACCACTCTTAATTATAGCTAATAGAAATCAATAGTAGCAGTTACCATTTACAAAGCATGTATTCTGACTGGGTCTCACAGTACACTGCAATATAATTATAGTTACAATTGCAGCAGACTGTATTTTCCCAGGAGCCCCTCAACAATGCCTCATATGCCACTGTAATGTCACCTTGTTCCTGCTTCCATCAAGAGGTGATGTCTATGTCCCCACATTGAGTATGGGCAGGATTGTAACTACTTTAATCAACAGAATGGGTCAGCAGTGCTGATATTTGATCTCTAAGGTTTAAGTCATAAAAAGCCACACATTCTGAGAAGTGCTGTTGGGACACCTATTCTAAGGGAAGCCAGACCATGCAAGTGGCTCAACTCTTCTGAGACCACCAAGCTGGGGAGTTCACATACAGGTACTCTGGTTGCCAGATTTCATGGAACTCCTGGCCAACAGTCAATGCCAACTTACCATTCAGGTGCAGGGGCCACCCTGGAAATATACCATCTATCTCCACTCTGATCACCACCTCTGTTGTCATGAGAAGAAACAAGCTATCCCCATCAAGCCTTTCCCGAAAGAAAATAATAGCTAATTGAGCAAAGTAACTGATTATGCTTGCTATTTTATGGGGACTTTTGGTGGAATTTATAAGACTCTCCCCATCATCATATAGGTGAAAAAATGAAGACTGGAAAAGATTAATGTAACTTGCCCAGGGTCACAGAGCTAGTGAACATAGCAGCCAGAATTAAAACCAAATCCCTCTGGCCCAGAACCTGGGCCAGATTTATTTCTTAAATCTCATTATTGTCCCACTTCTGGAGACATCCCAAAATTAAATTGCTATTTCTATTACAAATCTTGCACCTTATCCCAAAACACATCTTCAAACCTAACTTCAAACACATGCATTTTCAAAGTGATCTATTCTGCTTAAAAAGAGCAACCTGCCAGTAAACCAGAGAGATTTGCAAGTGCTTGAATAGTTGTGTGTGTGTGTGTGCGTGTGTGTGTGTGTGTGTGTGTGTGTGGTGTGTCTTCCATCACTCTTCCCAAGCAGTAGGGAACTGATAGGAAATTAAAACAGACAACTTCCATTTTCTTTCAAGAGAGATTTATGACCACTGTCTACAGAATTTCAAGCTGTGAAGTGAACTGTAAAACAAAATGTTTTAAAATAATATGTTTAAAGCAAAGCAGTGTTATGTACAATTAATGTAAAAATTATCAGAAGTGATAGTTGCTGAGAAAAAGTAAAAGTGGAGAAATATGAGTAACGAAGTTACTGGCATTTCATGAAGCAGTAATCCATCAGCAAGGAGCACAAATCAAGGGGATAATCAGGTATATTAATGACTTCAGAGCAACTTCTTACTAGTCAAACATCTCAAAGTGGAATTCAATCCCTTTGTCACTGCCTTAGTCCAGCCCTTAAGACTTTTTTTAAAAATTTCATTTCTTTTCAGCGTAACAGAATTCATAGTTTTATACCACACCCAGTGTTCCATGCAATGAGTGCCCTCCATAATACCCACCACCTGGCTCCCCCAACCTCCCACCCCCCACCCCTTCAAATTTTGCCCCAGCCCCCAGAAGCCTCCCTTAGCTAATCTTTCTGTCCCCAAGCCTCATCACCAGTTTTGCACAAACACCCCACACCCCACTCCCACTGGAATACCCAATGTCTGCCCTGACCAGGATAAATCTTTCTCATTCTACAGACTTCCATTTATGTGCCAGTTCCTCAGAACTGCATCCCTTCTGGGATCCCATGAAATAATGTATGGAAACTGTTGTGCCAGGTAAACCTCATCCTGGTCTTGATACGTTTGCTCAGAAGACAAATTCTCACCCTAGAACCCCATACTAAGCTTTAGCCCTCTTTGAATCTTTTCTGAAAGAAAAGATTTTATCAGAGTCTTCTGGACAAAAACTAAATTGAATGAAATAAGGAGGAGAGTGAAGTACTGGGGTCCAAATCCTAGACTCCTGACTCCCTAGGTGTATGAAGTCAGGCAAACCAGTGACTTGCTGAGACCTACTTTCCCTATCTAGAAGAACAAAGTTTATACATGTATATTCCCTAATCTCAGAAATAAATGTAAGATCAAATAAAAACACAGAGGTGATGAAAGGTGAAGACTCTGTAGGCAAGCTGACAAGAAAGGGAAAGAACCATGGATGAATGTACCTTCCCCTGACTCAGGAATCTAAGCCCAAGCATGCTGGACCTCTCCTGACCCAACCTTCACACTGGTTTGAAAAGTTTAACCCTCACTAAAGTGTCCCCATCTCTCCTGTGAAAAATATGGTCCCACTACTAAAACTGTCTGGAGTAAAATATATTTCTCCCAGAAAATGCTAGTGGATTTATCACAACTGGGCCATTCATCTGTTAAAAAGCAGAATGGCATTTATTGCCAATTGCTCCCTTTAAGGGAGAAAAGAAACAGGGATCCTAATAAGCTTGGTTAATTTTTTTTCTTTTATGGCTCCAGCAACTGCACTAAATATTCCATCTGCTTTTCTTATGCAGTTTGGAGGCGGCTCTGAACTTTGGAAGTGTTAGGGGGAAGATTCCAGCAAAACCACATGCTTCAGCCTCACGAGAAGACACTGGGTAGAAAGAGGCTCTGAGAACTTGTCCTTCCTGGGGGTTACATGATCACTGATCAGTTTACAAGGACCAAACTTCTAAAAATCCCTCAGGCAGTGGGTAAGCTATCTTGCAGGGACTTGACTGAGATAAAACTGAGATACAGAAAGGAGGCTTTTAAGTCAAGTAGAAAATCAGCATAGGTTTCTGAAGGGAAGGGTTGTGGAGTTACACCAGGTCTGAGCCCTGACACTGGTTAACTGTGTTAATTTGGTTGACATCAAGGCACCTCAAGGCCTATTTCAAGTGCTCACCCCCGACATCCCACAGCACACACGCATCCACCCTGATATTCCTGCCAATTTAGTTCATCTCCCACTTAAGGAGTTTGAGAGCATCTGCTGTAGATCACACACCACTTTCTCTGGAGCACAGCACTGCACAAAAAAGCACCAAAGGCCTGGCTTTTAGAACCCAGCTCTACATTTAAATGAACTTCCAGGCCAGCGCTATCTGAAAGAACTTACTGAGATGATGAGAATATTCTCACATGTGCTGTCCAATATGGTAGCCACTAGCCACATTAGCTAATGAGCTTCTAAAATGTGGATGGGGGACTGATGAATTGAATTCTTAAGCTTATTTATTTATAATTAGTGCAAATTTAAATCTAAACAGCCACATGTGGCTACTGGATATCACACTGGACAATTCAGATGGAGCCTGTTTGAGCCTCAGCAACTTTATCTGTAAAATACATCCTGAGCAAGATTGCTTTGAGGATCATATGTTATAGTGCATAGAAAGCCCCTAGCCTTGTGCCCAGCATGTAATCAATATTGGTAAGACAAGGAAGTGGGACCTTTCATGGATCTGTCTTCCTTTGGCCCTAGAATCAGAACTTTGAGACTTGATATTAATTGGGAGTGTCAGGCAGCATAAAAATTCCAACTAGTGGTTATCCTCAGGCCATGGGAAAGCAATCTATCCTTTAGCGAACTTTTCCACTGGTGGCCAAGAATGTTCTGCATGAGGAAATCTATTAACTACTTCATGTCAGTGAATATTTACAGGAAGTTAGAAACTGCTGACTTTAGCTAAGGAAAATGCCCCTCTGTGGAATTTCATGGCTGATTAAAGCTCTGGAATTTCATTGAGGGGATTTATAGATAAAATTTACTAACTATACAAGTGCATTTTTAAATATGCTCTCACCAACTGTAGGTTCTATTCAAGATGTGGCACTAGGCTTTCAGTGAGCAAAGGAGAGGTCTTTTGGTACAGTACTGAATAATAACAGAACTGTGATGCTCCAAGGTCGTCAGCCGCAGGCAGCATTTCACGAAGGCTTAGACTCCCAGACTCAGAAGGACCTTAAAGACTATCTCATCCCAGCCCTCCTCCAGTGCTCAAATCCTCCCAACATGTTAGCTTTAACTTGAGCAACTCTTATTAGAGGGGATCTCCTTGTGTCCTAAAGCAATCATTGCATTATTGGACATGTGATATTGTTAGAAAGAGCTTCCCCTGGTGAGCAAAACTCCAGTGGAGAAACGTGGTATCTTAGAAGAGCATTGAGCTCTGTCATTTTCAACTCTGTGAGCCTCTGAATCCTGAGACATAAAAGGGGGATAATAAAAATGTAGTGTAGGGCCAGTGGGAAAATGGAGCTAGAAAGAGATGTCATGGAGTATGTGTCACCCCATTCTTTCCTCTGGCTCTGCTTCTTCAGCTCTGAAGGCAAGCTGAAGATGGCTAATTTCTCATAGTGCCTCTGCCCACAGTGGTAATAGCAGCAGTAGAAGTACAAGTAGTCACACAACTACTGTTGTAATTTTTTTACTAGTATTATTATTCCTAATAATTCTTCCACAGATTTGTAGATATATGGACATGTGCCATCTCCCTTCACCCAGCTCAGCAAACTTACTTCCATTGATATCTCTCATTTATTAGTTTCAGATGCAGCATAGTTTTAATTCAATAAGTCTAGATTGCTGTGCTAGACACTAGCTGACACTGGGAACTGTAACCTAAGTGACATCTAAAACCTGTCCATCCCTCCAGCTTCACTTTCCGTGCAGCTGGTGGTGGTGGTGGTGGTGGTGGTTATACTACAAGTAACACTGATAACATTGGGTTCTCAGGATGAGAATTAGGCATTATGCTAAGTACTTAGCATAGATAATTGCATTTAATCTTTAAAACAGCATTGGGAGGTAGGTATAGCATTTTTGTCTACAGATAAGTAAATGGAGCAGGACAAGTTAAGTAACTTCCCAAAAATACATAAGTGAAGCTGGAAATTCATCCAAAAAACACAACCCCAGACTGTGCTCTTTCCCACTGCATAATAGAGGTGTTAAATGCATGAGCGCTGAAGCCAACCATGAAGGGTTCCAATCCCAAAGGTGGAGACACTCTCAATAGATTATTATATAATAACAATCCCAGCAAGAGACCAGGGGAACTCGAGCTGAAAGTGCAGATAGAGAGGATCAAGTGGATGGCTTCATAGGACTTGGGGCTTGATGGAATGAGAGATGGCAGAACCTTTCTCTAAGTGAGGGCCTTGGAGAAAGATAGGAAGAGATAAGGGAAGGATAGCAAGACCAGAGTCCATCAGGTAATAAGATCCCTGAAAATTTACAAAATGCTAGAACATCAATCCACTAGACAAGAGAATTGAAATGTTCTTAAAGAGAATGGATACAAACTAAACATTCTCTTACCATGCTATCTGGCAATAGTGCTCCTGGGCATTTACTCAGAGTTGAAAACTTATTTCCATACAAAAACTTGCACACAGAAGTTTATAGCATCTTAATTCATAATTGCCATTACTCTGAAGCAAATAAGATGTCCTTTAGCAGGTGAATGGATGAACTATGGAACACATGGACAATGGATCATGATTCAGTACTCAAAAGAAATGAGCTATCAAGCCATGAAAAAGACATAGAGGAAACTTAAATGCATATTAATGGAAAGGCCACATACTGTGTATTTCTACCTATACGATATTCTAGGAAAGTCAAAATTATGGAGACAATTTAAAAAATCAGAGGTAGAGGGCACCTTGGTGGCACAGTCAGTTAAGCATTTAACTCTTGGTTTCAGCTCAGTTCCTGGTCTCAGGGTTGTGAGATTGAGTCCCACATTTGGCTCCATGCTCAGTGCAGTTTGCTTGAGATTCTCTCTCCCTCTCCCTCTGCCCCTCCTACTCTCTTTCTCTCTCTCTAAAATAAATAAATAAATATTTTTTAAAAATCATTGATGTTAGGGTGTGTTGAAGTGGTGGGGAAAGGAGGAAAATATGAATAGCCAGAGCAAAGGGAATTTTAGGGCAGTGAAAATATTCTGTATGATATCACAATGATAAATATATGCCATTATACATGTGTCCAAACTCCTAAAATGTACAACACCAAGAGTAAACCATAGACTTTGAGTGATTATGATGTGTCAGTAAAGGCTCATCCTTGGTTTAAAAAATAAAAAGTCCATTTCCAGTAAGTGATGTTGATAAGGTGAAAGGCGATGCATGTGTGGAGTCAGGAGATATATAGGAAATCTTTCTACCTTCTCTCAATTTTGTTATAAACCTAAAACTGCTCTAAAAAATTAAGTCTCTAAAAATTAAAAAAACAACAGATAAGGAAGGAAGGGAGGGAAGGAGGGAAGAAGGAAAGGAGGGAAGGGAGGGAAGATATCCTCATAGAAATAATTTGACCTTTAGGCCATCAGAATGAGCATCATTCCCAGAGAACTGGTTCTCAAGCTCTGACATCTTTAGCCTTCCATCTGCCCTTTAAGTGTGGTCATCTCCAAAACAAAGTTGCAACTTCTTCTAGTGGTCCAGAGACTTCCTTTTTGAGCCCCAACTCTGCTCCTGTCTTCTTCTCAGTTCTATTTCAGACCTCAATATCTGAGGTGGATTTCTAGAAACCATAGATACACATCAGGGTTCTGCATTCTGTGTGAATGTTCCAATTTTTTTCTTTTTTAAATTTTATTTTATTTTTATTTACATTCAATTAATTAACATATAGTGTATTATTAGTTTCAGAGGTAGAGTTCAGTGTGTTCCAAATTTCTTAACTTGTCAGGAGCCACTGGCATTTCTTGAGTATCTATTATGAGCCAAAACTGTTCTAGCGCTTACATGCATTAACTATTCTTGACTGACCCTGTGAGATAGATGCTATTAATCATCCCAGTTTAACAGTTGAGAAAATAGACATCAAGTAACTTGCCAAGTACTAAATAGTTAAGGAAGTATTTGAACCCAAGCAGTCTGATGCCAGAGCCTGTGATTTAAAGCATTTGGTATATTTTTAGTTTGGGTCATCAAGTTCGTTGAGCCTCTAAGCTGTGTCTTTCAAGGTGTGTGGGACTACAGCTTCCACTTTAAATAAGACAAAGTATCAAACACCATAGAAAAGGAGAGTTCAGGTCTCAAATCAGATAGGGAAATTGATACCCAAGGAAGGACAGTGACTTAGGTCACTTTGCCATGATAAAACTCAATTCAAGCTTTGGTCTCTCATTTCACTGCACTTTCAATGAAACAATGCAATACATGAAAATACTTTGAAAAAAATTGCTATACAAGTTCAAGATACACTTACTATTGTTAACATTCCTCTCCCACAAGGCAAAATGTTTTTCACACAATAGGTGGTTGACAGATATGTTTAGGCTATAAAAAGTGGACCTAGGAATATAATTTAAAATGCAAGGTCTTGGGTAAGAAAGGCCTTTTTGGAAATGTATAGAAAGGCATTTTTGCACGGCCAACATTCCATTAGTACTCCAAATCATTAATCATATTTTGTGCTTCAAGTCAACCCAATGCCTTTGCCCGTAAAACTTTTAACAGATTAGAAACAGGTGACCTGCTTCCTAGACTCCCCTTCAGTATGAAAGCACTTGAGAAAAACTGGGGTAGAAACTCAGGTCCAGGCTAATGAGGCCTGCACTGCCCATAAAATGGCCTTGTGGAATCGGCTGATGTGTCATAGAAGCTCACAGCTCAGACCAAAGAAACCAGTCAGAGAAACAAGATGACCACTTTATAGAGTGAAAAACTAAAATTCCCCCAGGCCTGTGTGTATAGTGGTATTTTATGTGAACTTAGACTGGTGGAAGTGGAAAACAAACTCACATCCTACAACTCCAAAATTCTAGGGCATTAACCAAGTATCTTCATCCTAAAGAGATGATTCCATTATGGAGGGAAAATGATCAATAGCTAATTGAAACACATCTACTGAGCAACTGCCTTTTGTCCAGAACTGGACTGAGTGTCTTGAGATTTCATAGGAAGTGTTGGACATGATCTCAGCCACTCAGTGTCTATATCAACAATTAGTATTACAAATATTTTGAAAAAATCTCTAATGGCCCTTTCAATTGTTGAATGATTCTGGTTGATCTTAAAGCCACATGGAAGAATGACTAAAACATAGACTTGGGATCCAGATTTTAGAGGTTCAAATCCTAACTCTGACACTCACTAGCTGTAACACTTACCTTGGGCAAGTGTCTAACTTGGGCAAGTTACTATCTTTCTGAGCCTCCATTCCCACCTCTGTAATATGGGGTGATATTAGTACATACCTCATAAGGTTGTTGTAAAGATTAAATGAGTTAGCACCTATAAAGCCCTATGCTATAATTGGGCATGTACTAAGCATTCTGTCAATATTCATTATGTCTCTACAGATTGGAAAACCAAAGTAATGTGCCCAGAGGCAGTACAGGCAAGAGTGACAGTGTCAGAGTGAGAAGCCCAAGGCCTGTTGCTGTGATGACACGTCAGATGAGATACTTCTTCCTTTGACCCTTTCAGAATTGCAAAAGGAATCCTCAAGCTATCCTGCCAGCACTGGAAATGGGCAACCCTACTTGAGCTCCATGGTATAGGTTCTTGTTTGGATGTAATAATCTGTTTTTAATCTTGTGTGTAAATGAATACAGAGGTTAGTCACAGGGTGCATATTAATCTAAAATAAATGAATACATTTGAATCAATCAGACCTTCAGTCTATGTAAATTGATGATTTATAATGATGTTAGCACAAATTGCAATGATAAATCATTTTAAAATTAGATCCAATGTTCCTTAAGGAAGCAAGGACTCTAGAGATTTGAACATAACTTGTGACAACTTTAAAATGTAGATGGGTCTGTAGCTTAAGGGCAGAAGCAAAGGGCCAGAAGACCAGAGGGCAATGTGGAACCACATCCTATTCAGGGACAATGGTAATGGGACCTGCAAGGTCACAAAAATAAGAAAAGAGCAAGAGAAAATCAATGAAACAAACACATTCTGAATTACCCAGTAAATTTTCTGGCTTAGGACTGAATACCTTGAGCCTTTGGTTCAATTCAAAGCCCAAGGAGAAGTTAAATTGAGGCAGCTTAATGAGAAGGAAAGATTTCAGGGGGCTCCTCCACTTGTTGGTGATTTAGGGCAAACTAACTTTATTGAGGCTGCTGATTTCATCTGAAAAATGGACGTCACCATCCCAACTTTAAAGTACTGTTATGAGAATTAAATAATATTGGTTGTGAAGTGAAAATCCCAGCTTATGAAAAACAGAGTAGTAATGTTAAAAATGGAGTCAGACTTCCTGGGTACAAATCCTGGCACCGCCACTCACTGGCCATAAGACATTCAGATAATTCTATAGTCTTTCTGAGCCTCTGTTTTCTCCATTATGGAATGGTGATAATATTAGGGCTGATCTCTTGGATTGGTGTGAGAATTAAATGTAAATATGCAGGTCTTGTAACTAAGGAGGTACTTGGTAAATGTTAGCTGTTAGTATAAATGATTGTCATTGATGTTACCATGAATCCTGGGTAGTGATATTGTGTGAAACTGGTCTAAGAAAGGAGGAACTCTGATGGACATACCAATGGAAGAGAGAATATGTGGCCAATCAAGGGGAAGAGGAAGAAAATATCTCTGCAGGGAAGAAAATACACAGCATCCAAACTCAATACTCTTCCCTCGCCCAAGGAAGACATTATTGACCACATATATTATCTTCCCTGCCAACCCTTAGACTGCCACTTTTTTTTTTATTTCTTTTCAGGGTGACAGTATTCATTGTTTTTGCACCACACCCAGTGCTCCATGCAATACATGCCCTCCATAATACCCACCACCTGGCTCCCCCAACCTCCCACCCCCTGCCCCTTCAAAACCCCTCGGGTTGTTTTTCAGAGTCCATAGTCTCTCATGATTCACCTCCCTTTCCAATTTCCCTCAAATCCCTTCTCCTCTCCATCTCCCCATGTCCCCCATGTTATTTTTTATGCTCCACAAGTAAGTGAAACCATATGATAATTGACTCTCTCTGCTTGACTTATTTCACTCAGCATAATCTCTTCCAGTCCCGTCCATGTTGCTACAAAGGTTGGGTATTCATCCTTTCTGATGGAGGCATAATACTCCATAGTGTATATGGACCGCATCTTCCTTATCCATTCATCCGTTGAAGGGCATCTTGGTTCTTTCCATCACTTTTTTCATATGTACAAGGTTATAGAACTGCATGAAGAGAGGATTACCCGAAGGTAAGAAATTGAGCAATACTCTGCAAGACAAAGAACAAGGGGTCAGAATCACTCTGGGCTTCCTCTCCTGAGAATTAGCACTGCCTAGAAAATAATGAAGGTCTGTGATGAGCTTAAATTTTCCCTTGTGTCCAAAACTGTGATTCTCATCTGTAACTGTTTATAAATAAAAGTACCAATGCTCTGTGATCCCATCAGAATTTTTGAACTACCTGGTTGATGGAATCATTCTGGAGTCTTAAGACAGAAATTGCAAAATGACTGGAACACTGCTCCATAACCATCATGGATGGGAAGGAAAATGAGTAAGAAATAAACTGTGGCAAGAAAGCATCCTTAACTACAAGTTAGTGAACCACAAGAAAATCTTTGTACACATGTCACAGAAGGAGGTACTGAGGCCATATCCCAAAGGCTTCAGATGAGGATAAGGTAATCACTTCTGTGTGTATGTGTGTGTGTGTATCCACTCAAAATTCATATTTTTGAACTCCTAACCCCCAGTATAATGGTTTTTGAAGAAAGGGTCTTTGAAAGATAATTAGGTTTCGATGAGGTTATGAGAGCAGGGTCCTCATGATGGAGCTAGTGCCCTGATAGGAAGAGGAAGTTATAAGTGCCTTCATAAGAAATGTGTATCAGAACTCCCTCTCTACCATATAAGGACGAAGCAGGAAGTTGGCTATCTGTACCCAAGAAGATCTTCACCAGGGGCTGAATTAGCCCCCACTAATTGGACTTCCCAATACAGAACTATATGAAATAAATGTCTGTTGTTGAAGTCACTTGATGTATGGTATTTTGTCGTAGCAGCCTGGGTAGACTAATACACAGTTATTCTATCAATGGCACTTACAAGAGTTAGTGTACAAATTCAGGATCATCACACCTCATCTTTAAATTACAATCTTTCTCTTGTGTGTATAAGTATGCCCATGTGCAGGCAGACACACACACACACACACACACACACACACTCATACATGAAATGTGCAAACATTTGACCGTAAGTTGAAAAATCAAATGTTAACCATTTATTCTTCTCCCTCAAAATCATACTTTCTCAATTATCTTATAACTTATAATAAATAATAATAGAATGTTTTCCTCTAGCCAAAAATAAAAGCTTTATCTCCCTGATGGTCAACTGATAGCCAACCTATCTTTCAACCAGTTTTGTTCCTTTAAGTGCATAACTGCTATAACTTTGAGACACTGATTCTAAATCACCCAATATCACCAAATAAACTGTTTCTAAAAAGGTCAAATCAAATAACTGAAAGGACATCAGAATTTTCAAAGGCACACAGCAGATTTGCTCAAAGATAACCTCTGTAGAGAAACACTCAATGTGGATCCATGAAGTCATGCACAAGGATGCTCTTTACATCATCATTTGAAACAATAGCTAGATTGGGAAGCACCCTACATGTCCATCAAGAGGGAATGGGTAGGCAAAAGTGTTTTGCATTGTTTTGCTTTTAATGTGGTTAACTCTATAAATACTAGGTCTCCAAAAAATAGTATTGACTAAAAAAAAATGGATACACAAAAGCAAAAATGACACTTTTCATGTCAAATAAAATGCAAACACAAAATAATACTTTGTATTGTATGAAGATATGAAGGCAAATTCATAAAAAGGACTAGAAAACTGAATAACAAACAAAGTGGTTTACTTCAAGAAGAAGGGAAATTAGATGGAGAAAGGGCATTTCTACAAGTATAAAATTCCAACTTTAATAAGGATGTATATATACATTATTATTAGTTAATAAAAATATTATTTTTTTAATGAAACACATGAGGCAGTTGCAGTTCTCCTCTCCCAGTTCCTGTCTCCCTCCTCGCACCACCCTGGAGGCCTCCCAGAACAGCAACCCATCTGCCACCAGTGTCGCTGCCACCCACAAAAGAACTGAACCCAGTGGGGGGACGCCCAGGGCCCCATGGGCAGGAGGCTACAGCAGGAGCTGATGACCATCAGGATGTCTGGTGACAAAGGAATTTCTGCCCTCCCTGAATCAGACAACATTTTCAAATGGGTAAGGACCATGCATGGAGCAGCTGACACTGTATATGAAGACCTGCATCATAAGCTCTCCCTGGAGTTCCTGAGTAGCTACCCTTCCAATGCCCATGGTGAAGTTCCTCACATCCTGCTACCACCCCAACGTGAAAACCCAGAGGAACATCTGCCTGGATACCCTGAAGAACAAATGGTCTGCCGGGTACGATGTCAGGACCACCCTGCTGTCCATCCAAAGCCTACTAGGAGAACCAAACATTGGTAGTCCTTTGAATACCCATGCTGCTGATCTCTGGAAAAACCCCACAGCCTATAAGAAGTATCTGCAAGAACGATGTGGATGGAACTAGAGGGTATCATGCTTAGTGAAATAAGTCAATCGGAGAAAGACAACTATCACATGATCTCCCTGATATGAGGAAGTGGAGATGCAACATGGGGGGTTGGGGGGGTAGGAAAAGAAGAAAAGAAACAAGATGGGATCGGGAGGGAGACAAACCATAAGTGACTCTTAATCTCACAAAACAAATTGAGGGTTGCTGGGGAGAGGGATATCGTGAGAGGGGGGTGGGGTAATGGACATTGGGGAGGGTATGTGCCATGGTTAGTGCTGTGAAGTGTGTAAACCTGGCGATTCACAGACCTGTACCCCTGGGGATAAAAATACATTATATGTTTATAAAAAATAAAAAAAAAATTTAAAAATTTTTAAAAATTAAAATGTTTCTGTTGCTTAAAAAAAAAAAAGTATCTGCAAGAAACCTACTCAAAGCACAGCTCCTGCCAAGATCCCTGACTGTCCAGCCTCTCTCCTTGTGTTGTCTTTTCATTTTCTTCTTAGATAGTCTGTCTTTTTCTTCATTTCTGTCTAGGACTCTGTATCTTAAGCTGTGGTATCATTTTTGTTTCCTTTTTGTTTTTTTTTTTTTAATTAAGTCTCTGGTTGCGCCCTTGTGATGAATATATTAAATAAATAATTGGGTTTTTTTAAAATTTAAAAATAAATTTAAAAAGCACATGAGGCCACCTAGGCCACTTGCAATATTGTAGAGCAATTCTAATGCTAACTGTGCAGAGGGAGTGTCAGACTCCACAGACTAGGGGCAGATTCTCCAACAAGACTGTCCTCACTTCAGATACCTGACACAAATTTGGGAGTCCCCAGGCCACCTGCACTTTTGACCAATTAATTGCAAATCCAGAGAATCCCATGACACTTCTTAGTTTTGATAATTTGGTAGAACAACTCACAGAACTCAGGAATATGCTATCCTTATGATTACAGATTTATTATAAAAGATATCAAGAACTCCTCAAACTCAACACACACAAAACAGATAATCATGTCAAAAAATGGGCAGAAGACATGAACACACAGTTCTCCAAAGAAGACATACAAATGGCTAACAGACACATGAAAAAATGTTCATCATCATTAGCCATCAGGGAGATTCAAATCAAAACCACACTGAGATACCAACTTACACCAATTAGAATGGCCAAAATTAACAAGACAGTAAACAACAAGTGTTGGAGTGGATGTGGAGAAAGGGGAACCCTCTTACACTGCTGGTGGGAATGCAAGTTGGTGCAGCCACTTTGGAAAGCAGTGTGGAGATTCCTTAAGAAATTAAAAGTAGAGCTTCCCTATGACCCTGCAATTTCACTACTAGGTATTTACCCCAAAGATAGGGATGTAGTGAAAAGAAGGGCCATCTGTATCCCAATGTTCATAGCAGCAATGGCCACAGTTGCCAAACTATAGAAAGAACCAAGAAGCCCTTCAGCAGATGAGTGGATAAAGAAGATATGGTCCATATATACTATGGAGTATTATGCCTCCATCAGAAAGGATGAATACCCAACTTTTGTATCAACATGGACGGGACTGGAGGAGATTATGCTGAGGAAAGGAGTCAAGCAGAGAGAATCAAATATCATGGTTTCACTTATTTGTGGAGTATAAGGAATAATACAGAGGACATGGGGAGATGGATATGACAAGTGAGTTGGGGGAAATTGGAGGGGGAGACAAACCATGAGAGACTGTGGACTCTGAGAAACAAACTGAGGGTTTTGGAGGGGAGTGGGGTGGGGGGTTGGGTGAGTATGGTGGTGGGTATTAAGGAGGGCATGTATTACATGGAGCACCGGTGTGGTGCATAAACAGTGACTTCTGGAACACTGAAAAGAAATTAAATATATATATATAATATAGATATAGATATAGATGACATAGATCAATCAGTCAGGACCAGGCAAATGAAAAGGAACAAGGTAAAGTCTGGGAGAGTCCTGAATGTAGAGGTCCCTGCTCTCAACCTTGTGGATTCAGGTTGTGTCACACCTCTGGCACACTGATGATTGAATAAATCATTGGCTACATGATTGAATGCAACCTCCAGGCCTCGCTTTTCCCTCTCTCCCTGGTTTTTGAGAGATCTAGCTGATCTCCCTTGGCTCGAAGCCTCAACCCTCTAATCACATGGTTTGCCTTTCTGACTGTAACAGCCCACATCATGAGTCACCTCATTAACATAAACTCAGGTATGTCTAAGGGGCTCATAAATAACAAAGATGCTCCTATTACTACAGAAATTCCAAGGCTTTAGAGTCTCCTTTCCAGAACTGGAACAAAGGCCAGCCACATTCTTTATTATACAATACCAGTCCTCTGGTGACAAGCACAACTGCACCTAACTCACTTCAGGCTGGTGGATCTATAAGGTGTCAAGGAGGTATACCCTATTAAATTTGGTCTCACAAGTTACCGAAGAAGTTACACATTAGACAAGACTACAGGGGAGCTGCTCTGCATTACCTATATAGATTTTATAAAAGTGATTTTGTTCTCATAAATACAAATTTTCTTTTTCTTTCTCTCTTTATTGCTCATTGTTGTAGCTACATTTTGGTTAACTATAAGTTTATTGTGCAATATCTCTTAGCAATCCAATCTACTGTATAAAAGAGGGAAAAAAAAAACACAAAAACCTGTCCTATATCTGTCCCTAAGTTTTTCCTATAGCAGTGCTAATACTATGAAGACTAGCCAAGTGGAGAAGAAATCTAATTATGAAGTCAGATAGATCTGGGCTCAAATCCTAGTTCTGCATCACACTCTATAACTCAACCCTGCTCCACATGTCTCTTACCTGCACAGTATCTGCATGTTCTCATTGTGATGATAGAGATACAAGAGATTTATAATGGCACACTGTACTTTCCACCCCCATTATATCAGTCAAAGTGTGTCATATGACTGAATCTAGTCACCTAGTGGAAGACACTAAAAAGTTACATGGAAAAGGTATCAAAACAGAAAAGGAAAAGAAATGGGGCCAGTGTGGAATCTACCACAATAGCTATCACTTTCTGAGAACTTATGCTATACTAGGATATTTGCTAAGTATTTTATAGACATTAATACACAACAGCATTTCAGGATTTTGCAGATAAAGAATTTTGAACTTACACAGCTAAAGTAAATTGAAGGTCAAACAGCCACTACTAGAGGCAGAATTGGAGTTCAGACCCAAATTTTCTGACTCCAGTCCTTACCCCAGAATTATGTAGCCTTTATCAATCCCCCATACCTTGATGAAGCCATAAAAGTCAGCAGAAACCACAATCATGTGGCGTTAGAGTGCCTAGCTTCTATGTTGTAATATAAATCTCCTTGGAGTGAAGTGTCACACTTCCCTCATTATCTGGTACTCTTTAGATTGCCTGGTTATGAATTCCAGTACTATAACGTTAAATATGGTTAGCTGGGATAAGTCACTTAACCATTCTGCCTTAATTTCCTCATATGTTAAAGTGGAATAAAAGTGAAATGTCTGCCTTAGAGGACTGTGATATAAATTAAATGATGGGATAACCAGTCATTTATAATAAAGGTATCTAGCATTTATATAGGGCCTCCTATATTCCAAGCATTATTCAAACTCTTTTTTTTAATTACCTCATTTAATTCTCACAGGGACCTCAAGGGATAGTACCATTATTCTTCTCAGTTTGTATCCAAGAAGACTGAGACATGAATAGTTTAGGTAACTTTCTTCAAGTCACAGAGCTAATAAATGGTAAAAGTCAGAACCTAAGGAAGCAATTTGATTCTTTTTAAAGACGTTTTATTTGTTTGACAGAGAGAGACACAGCAAGAGAGGGAACACAAGCAGAGGGAGTGGGAGAGGGAGAAGCAGGTTTCCTGCTGAGTGGGGAGCCCAATGTGGAGCTCGATTCCGGGACCCTGGGATCATGACCCAAGCTGAAGGCGGAGGCCCAGGGCACCAAGCCACCCAGGTGCCCTGGCAATTTGCTTCTTGATATCTACCTTCAAACCAAGAATACTAGGATTGCCAACAACATCAATGATTTTTTTAATTGTGGTCTGTGCTGTGTTGTTTCAGAGAAGGCAGTCAGGGATTATGCCCACACAAGTGTTCTATCACTGGGCTCATTAACCCCTGTCAGAAAGGACAACCTAATGGTCCACAAAGAACTAGATAATGAACCTAGAGGACTTCCATTTCCTAAAAAGGACAGCTGAAGTACTAGGGCTGCAGGTCTCCCACCAGGCTGGTCCTCTCACTGCAGATTAAAAACAAATAACTCTCAAGAGATCCACTTGTGAGGCCTTAAACTGGATCTTCTGGCAGAGAGCTGAGAAGGTACTTAACAAAGTCAGGACCCTGAAGTGTGACTGCTTCTTATGAAGATTGATCTGAATGGCTCCAAATAAATAAAAATGTGCTGGAGATGCTGTCTTTAGCTTCAAGGCCTGAGACATTTAGGGTGAGCACCAGATACACACACAAACACACACACACAACCTATGACTGCCTTAAGACTGCCTATCTTCCCCAAAGCCAAACCCTGTCCTTTCTGATGATTTTTCTAAGTAGAGATTGGAGAATCATAATACGTTTTCTGTTTCATCTTACAACCAGAGTTTTGTAATACAGCAGGGAACACAGACACCACAGAAAAACTGACTAATTAAAACATAGTCTAATTGTTGGATGCAGCAGAACCAATATCCATCCCTTGCTTTTCTGTCTGTCTTTGCTCTGCCTTTGCCCTTGCAGCTACAATGGTGTTTGGGAAGAGATGGCCTCAATAAGCATGATCATCTCCACCCAACTGTAAACTAGAGCCCCTCTTAACCTTTCGCATCATCTCACTTTGATCAATAAAAAGAAAAAAAAAAGTATCAGGGCAAGATGATAAAAGAACAAGGTTCAGAAACATAAACTATCATTCTTCCAGTTTCTTTCACTTAATACATTTGTAAAAGTCATGAATTCATTTTCTAAGCAAAAGGAAGACCCTAAAAGATTTTGATTTACTTGTGACTTTTGAAAAGTGATATTTAAGGATATTAAGTCAAGTAGTAATATAGTGTATGGGTTACAAAGGAAAAGTCTAGAGTTAGAGACAATAGTTAGGGAGTAGTTAGTAGAAAGACAATGCAGCCTTTGCCACAGCATTTACTCTTTCTGTACATACAAAAAGTCTAAATTCCCCAGTCTACCTTGCAATTAGGTTGAAGCCATGAAACTGAATTCCAGCTAATAGAAAATGGGCAAAAGTGATGGAAACTATTTCCAGCCATTCTGTATAAGCAATTTATTCTAAAGAAATAGTTGTAAAGTTGCATGAAATTATATTACAAGAGTATTCATGTAGTATCATTCATAATAGTGAAAACTTAGACCAGAACTCCAACAGGGTACTAAATACCTAAAATTTGGTATATCTGAAACTTGAAATTGTGTACAATTTTCAAAATGAATAAAATAGTCCCAGTAAGTATGACTATTTTATGTCATACCAACCCTTCTATTGAGAACAACCTAAAAACTGGTTAAAAATACATTTTAAAAAGATACTTTTTGAAGGTATCAGAGAACAACCAAGGCAGATAAGAATTAAGAGGCCATAATCCCAAAAGGAAACAGAAAGTACCAAGATGAACTGTACTCCATTGTCACTTTTATCCTTTGGGGTTTTGCCAATCTTCAGGAAGGGGCATTGAGGAGGGTAAACAGAAAACAAATATAGTTGCAGCAGTCTCACTGAAGCAGAAAGACAAAAAATTGGAATTAAAGGTGAGGAAAACAGCTAGGAATGAAGGGGTCCAAAAAAAGGGCCCTACAGAAAAGTAAGCCCAAAATTACTCGTGTAATTTTGCCCAATTACTCCCTGATTCCTGACTGTGTGTTTATAGAACTAGATAATGGAAAAAATAAAACAAAAAGCAGCTACTAGGAAGTTTAAAATCTAAGCAAAGACATAGGCATTCTTACAGAAGTAAGGCAAGATAAATTGGAGACTAGAGTCCATCATGGAAGAAAACCCAGGTTTAGATTGAGAACATTATAAGACTAGAACTAAGAAGTAAGGAAACATTTAAAAAGATAAGCCCTAATAAAGCCAAAAACCTAGCTTAAATGGATAACTTCTCATATGTTATATAACTAGAAGAAGAAAAGTAAATCTTTTCTCTAGGAAAGTAATGTAATTCAGAGCTTCTAAAATTTTCTATATACAATGTTGGGAATTAGATAAAAAAATCAGAAGTCATGGCAGAACAAAATAACAAATGATCAAAAACCAAAAGAAAAAAATAGACAACTTACCCAAAGGTGATCACACAACTGGATTTCAGAAAAACTTAAAAGAAATTATAGTTAATGAACTCAATAAAATATAGGATGAGATAAAGTTTTACTATCTATAAACTGATATTTATAATAAATATCTCAATAGAAATTCTAAAATTGAAAGTATAACAACTAAAATTAGAATAAAAGGCAGATTAAAGAAAACAAAGGAGAAAATCAGTAAACTGAAACAAATCAGTAAAGAATGTCCATTTTGATGTATACACAAAGAGATGAATATAGAGAAAAAATTGAAAAAGATGCATGGAATGTGGAGGCAGAAGAGAGAAGAGAGACAATTGATCAGAAAAATATTCAAAGATTGGCTAAGAACATTCCAAAACTGGTGAAAAACAATAATCCACAGATTCAAGAATATCTCAGAACCAAAACAACAACAAACAAAGAAAGGTGACAAAAATAACATCTTAGAAAAACTATTGAAAAACATAGACAAAGTAAAAATCTTAAAAAACAGGAGAAAAAAAACTCTTTTGACTTCTTAACAGGAATTATGGAAGCCAAAAACAATATAATGAAATTTAAAATGCTGAGCAAAAACAACTTACCAATCTGGAATATTTTGCTCAGTAAATTAAACAAAATTTTTTTAAGATTAAGACCAAATACAAGAGGGACACCTGGGTGGCTCAGTGGGTTAAGGCCTTTGCCTTCAGCTCAGGTCATGATCTCAGGGTCCTGGGATAGAGCCCCACATCGGGCTCTCTGCTCATTGGGAAGCCTGCTTCTCTTCCTCTCTCTGCCTACTTGTGATCTCTGTTAAATAAATAAATAAAATCTTAAAATTTAAAAAAAAAAAGACCAAATACAAGAAACACAAATGAAGGAAATGGAAAAACATCCCATCTTCATGGAGTGGAAGAACAATCTTTTGGGTAATCTCAAAAAGAGTAACAAAATTATAGTGTGTATTAAATGGGGGGATGTGAATGTATCTGAAATAAACTAATAACAGAGGATATAATTTACAAAAAATAATCCTAAGGGAAGAAAAACATGGAAGAAAAAATATATATCGAAGGACAATAAGTGAATAAGAACAATGGAATAAGCAAATAATAAAACAATTTAACAAATATATAAGCAACTTATAATAAATGTAAATAGGCTAAATATTACAATTCAAAGCAAAGATTGTCACACTGGGATATTCAAGCAAGAATAAGTACACAGGTATCATATGGTTTCACTTACTTGTGGAGCATAAGGAATAACACAGAGGACACTGGGAGATGGAGAGGAGAAGTGAGATGGAGGAAATCCGAGGGGGAGACAAAGAGACTGTGGACTCTGAGAGACAAACTGAGGGTATTGGAGGGAAGGGGCTGAGGGTTTGGGTGAGCCTGGTGGTGGGTATTATGGAGGGCACATATTGCATGGAGTACTGGGTGTGGTGCATAAACAATGAATTTTGGAACACTGAAAAAACTAAAATTAAATTGCATGGAGCACTGGGTGTGCTGTAAAACTATGAATTCTGTTACGCTGAAAAGAAATGAAATTAATTTTAAAAAATTTAAAACAAAAATAAAAGAAAAAAAATAATAATTTTTTTAAAAAGAGAAGGAAGATTTCATGTATCTATCTTGAATTAAATAAATTTAAAAAGAGAATAAGTACACAAGAACAGAGAAATATATAACAGGCAAAAAATAATTGAAAGAAAACTAATGTATCTATATTAACCTTATAAATAATTTTAAGGTAAAAAGTGTTACAAAAAATAGAGAAATTTTTATAAGAATAAAAGGTTACATACATATATATATGTGTGTGTATATATATATATATCTCTCCTAAATTTCTAAACATTTAAAAAATATAGCCTTATATTTATGCCCAAACCTGACAGAAATATAAGGGAAAAAATCTACAAATAAGTATTGATTTTTAAACAGCTTTTTCTGGTCTCTTGGGTGGCTCAGTCATTAACCATCTGCCTTTGGCTCCGGTCATGATCCCAGGGTCCTAGGATGGAGCCCCACATCAGGCTTCCTGCTTAGCGGGAAACCCACTTCACCCTCTTCCACTCCCCCTGCTTGTGTTTCTGCTCTCTCTCTCTTTCTCTATGTCAAATAAATGAATAAAATCTTTAAAAAAAATTAAAACAGCTTTCTCAGTAATTGATAGAGTAAATAGAGCAAAACAAACAAACAAACAAAACCAACAAGAATAATGAAGTTTTGAATATCATGATTAACCAATTTAACTGAATGGTCATATATGGAGCACTACAACTAACAAGTACAGAATACACACTTATTCAAGTACACATACAACATTTACTACCTGATCATATGCTTATCTCTAAAGCATACCTCAGAAAATTTCAAAAATCAATCAATACAATGTGTTCCTGACATCAAAGATAATAAACTAGTAATCAATAACAAAAACAAAAATAGAAAAAATCCCCAAATGCTTGGAAATTAAGCAATGATGCAATATACTTGTAAACAACACAAAGGTAAAATAAAATGAGAAAAGATTTGAATTATAAGAACTGAAAAAAAAAGAACTGAATTATATAACTACTAATAGTGTTTAAAGAAAAATGGATAGCCTCAAATACAGACATTTAAAAAGAAATTTAAAAGGCTGAATATCCGTGGCCAAGCTTTTATCAAGTAGCATGAAAAAGAACCATAAATGAAATTCAAGGGAAATTTTAAAAAGTAAAAATTTTAAGATTAATACAATTTATAAATTTCCTGTAACTTCAAGGAAAAGCAAAATGGAAAGGGCACAAATTACTGATATCAAGGAGAAAAAGAGACACCCTCACAGTTTCTACAGCCATAAAATAATAAGACAATATCAATGACTTTTGCGAATAAGCTGAAAACTCAGAATAAATAGACAGATTTATTAAAAGTATTGTTTACCAAAACTGACATGGAATAAATAAAAGGTCTGAATATACCTGCATGCATTAAAGAAAGTTAATCCATAAGTAAAAGTTTCCCCACAAAGAAAACTTCAGTCCACAATAGCTTAACTAGGGAATTCTTTCAGATATTCAACAAGAAATAATGCCAAACTTACATTAACTCTTCCCACAAATAGGAAGAATGATATCTCTTGTTAGGATATTAGCATAACCTCAACCCCAATATTTATCAATGAAATTATAAAACAAAATAGTACAAACCAATTTCTGTAATTAATACACATGCCAGAGTCCAAAACAAAGTAATAACAAAGCAAATGCAAATGCAGTGACATGTGAAAAGGATTTATTCTGCTAACAAAGATTCTCTCCTTGGCCAAAGTTTAATCAAGTTTCTATGAGCCCTGCACTCAAGGAGCCCAAAACTTGGGCTTCTGCCTCCAGGCTGTTGAATCCAGTTTTAGCAAGAATCCTGCTAAGTCAGTTTAGCCAGAATCCCCTACCCACATTCATTATCTAAACAAATTTCTCATCTCCCATCATCCCCAGGTTATATCTGATTACCCTGGCCTGCTTTCACAGGAAGAATCCTACTACTACATCAGTTTAGCAGAGAACTGCCCTACACTCTTAGTAATTTTTTATCTGCTGCCTTCCTCCCCCAAACCTTATCCCATGGCTACAAATCCATACTTTCCTTTGTCTTATTCTGAATTGAGCCCTATCTCTCTTTCCCTTACTGCAAAACCCCATTGCGGTAGTCCTTGCCCCTATTATGACAGTATTGAATAAAGTTGGCCTTACTATTTTAACACGAGACATGATACTCTCTCACTAATGCTGCTATCACCTCTTCTATTCATCATTACTCTAGAAGTTTTAACCAGTACAATAAAATACAAAAAAATTAAAATCAAAAATTAAATTAAAGTGTTATTATTCACAAAATTATAATATTAACAGAAAATGCAAAAAACTACAAATAAATTAAGAAAATAAATTACTTTTAAGATTTCTGATTACAAAGCCAACATACAGAAATTAATTATATTTCTACATCCCAATATCAAATAATTAGACATGAAATTTACAAAAATATAAGTAATAATACCTACCATTCAAATACATCAATATCTAGGAATAAATATAATTTTTTAAATGGGCAGGGCTTCTACACACACATACACACAAATAAACATTATTTTTTT
>PISX010025323.1:0-26335 GCA_004024625.1 Mellivora capensis
GAGACAGTGAAATCAATCTGTACAACATGGTGAAAGCTGTCGTGCGCACAGAGTTCCACAAGCGCTCACTGAGCCATCTGCGCTTCCATGGCCTGTGCTGTCCACTCCGGCGCCGTCTGACTGATCTTCTCCAGCAGGTTATTCACTTGGAAACAAAGGGACTGGATCTGTTTGTCCCACGTTGGCAGGGCTTCCCGTGCTACACGGAAAAAGAACACACACCGTTTAACGTTACTCCATGAATGGTCAGCAAGTGTAAGTCAAAAGACAGACACAGTAATACTAATTTTCAAAAATCCACTCCAAAAATCTTGGCTAATAAAATTAAGCTAATCAAGCAACATTAAGGAAAGTACCCAAATTACTGGCACAAAGTACAAAACCAAAAGCATATCCGCACAGATCCATGTTATTATTATTCATGAAAACAAAAGAAAACCAACCAATCAAAGCAAGTCAGTCACAAAACCACCATGTAAAAGCCTCGCTGAACCCACCAGCAGTTTCTTGAATCATAAGATACTGCCACCTACTGGACAAAGCACATCTCTTTGTCTACTGGACTCTGAGGGATAAATATTTTAATGTTTAAACAAAAAAGCAGGGCGCCTGGGTGGCTCAGTCATTAAGCATCTGCCTTCGGCTCAGCGCATGATCCTGGAGTCCTGGGTCGGAGCCCCGCGTCGGGCTCCCTGCTCAGCGGGAAGCCTGCTTCTCCCTCTCCCACTCCCCGTTTCTGCTCCCTCTCTTGCTGTCTCTCTGTCAAGTAAAGTCTTTAAACAAAACAAAACTCAACATGAAAACACCAGGATTCTCTCCACACCAGCAATATGCAGTTAAAAGGGGAATATTCCACTCAAAACAGTCCCCAAGTATAAAAAAATGGACACAGGATTAAAAAAACTGAAATAAAAAAATTTTAATAAAGGACATAAAATAACCTGAGCAGAAAGAAACGACAGCCCCAGACAGAAAGATGCAGTATCACAGAGAAAAGAACAGCCCTCCCTGTTCACACATACATTTTTTTTTTAGTTACGAAGATAATCCCCGCCTTCTTTGTTGTTCTTTCTAATAGGACAGGATCATTAGAGTTCATACAGAGGACATGACGTCTGAGAACAGCCGAGATGATCCGGGATATCTAGAACATGGTGCAGCACGCAGCAAGCACTGTTCCGCCCGCCGACATGAACGACAGGAGCGACATGAACGGAGCCGCAGAGCACTGTGTTAAGTGAGAGTGAGCAGTCACAGCGCACCACCGCGTCTCTATGAAGTATCCAGAACAGGCCCATCCACAAAGCGAAAATTCAGACAGCGGCTGTGGCGGCCGGGAGAAGGAAGGACGGATGCAACTGCTCAAGAGGCACAAGACTTCCTCTTGGGAAGACGAAATGTTTGGGACAAGGTAGAGCGGATGGTTGCACAGCACCGTGAACTCACTAAATGCTCCGAATTGCACACTTTAATGGTTCACGCAGGGGCGCCTGGGGGGCTCAGTCACTGAGCATCTGCCTTAGGCTCAGGTCATGATCCCAGGGTGCTGGGATCAATCCCTGCCCCGGGCTCCCTGCTCAGCGGGAAGCCCGCTTCTTCCTCTCCCACTCCCTCTGCTTGTGTTCCCTCTCTCGCTGTGTCTGTCAATTAAATAAATAAAATCTTTAATAAATAAATAAATACATAAATACATAAAATGGTTCATGTTATGTAAATTTCAACTCAGTAAAAAACATAGCAGTGGAGGGATAGGAGATGCTTTTCCAACAGTAAAATTTACTATAAATTTGTTTATTACGATATTGCTACAGATCAGTGGAACCAAACGGATCGCAGAAAGAGATCCAAACACGTATGTAGAACCTAGTATTTGTCAAAGATCAGAAAGTATGTCTTACCTAATAAATAGTACTTGCAAATCAGAAATCCATCCTTAAAAAAAGATAAACTAGATCATACCTTAAAATTATACACAAAATAAGCTGTAGACAGATATTTCTGAACATAAATGAAAGTATTTTTAAAATTTTAGAAAAGTATTACTTTTATCCCAAAGTGAATGAGACCTTTTGAACGAATATAGGAAACTAAAAAGCCATAAAATGAAAAATTGACATAGTTGTCTGCATAAGAATTTTAAAATGTGTTCATGGTACACAGTGCCTCACTTCAGAAACACAACTGCTATGATTTAATAATTTAGTATTTGTTTTATTTGCTCGCCTTTTCTAAAGATCACCACCATTCTGGCTGTATTTCGGCAACGAGGCCAGAGAGGAGCCACGGCAGACGTGAGGGGGAAGCCCAGAGGGTGGGAGAGGTTTCAGAATGGGCCAGTGACAATTAAGACGTGAAGACAACTAAATGGGTTCCAGATGCACCTGGGAGATAAAACTGAAAGGATTCTGGGCAGCAAAGAAGAGGGACGAAAGATAATGAAGGCTGGAGAAGCGAACAAGGCAGCTGCTGGCTGGCTGGCTGGCAGGCTGTGGGAGGGACGCAGGGAGGGGAGATAATGAATTCAGTTTGGGGTATGTTCATTCTGAGATGCTCAACAAACAAGTGGAAAAGACCTAGTAGTCAGTTAACAACAGTGGGTCTAGGACTCAGAAGAGAATCACACACTAGAAAGGCAAACATAAGCGTTGTCTGCACAGAGATGGCCACTGAATCAAGGGAAACAGCAGAGTGAGGAGGGAAAGGCCTGGAGTTCGCCCTAAGCAATATTCATATTTAAAGGCACAACAGAATCTACAAAGATGACTGGACAAATACCTGGGAAAGGAGGAGGGAAAGCAGGAGAACGGGGTAAAAGAGATAAAGGATGGTGGGAGTGGCGGGGATGGTTCAGAAAGGAGTGATGATCAAAGTTACTCCATATGCCGAAAAGTCAAAATGAGGCCTGAAAGATAAAAATATCCTTGTTAAAATAGGAGAGACCCAAGTATGTCTAAATACTGGCGGAAAGAAGCCAATAGAGCAAGAAAGAATGAAAACAAACGAAATTAACTGCTAAGTTCAAGTTCCGAAGAAGCTGGTTTTGAGAGGGACGGATACCAGTCAGAAAAGGGATCCGAAGCACAAGAACTGGAAAGGAAGACAGAAACCATCTCCCGTATAACACAAAGGAAGAAAAGATGTAATGACATGGTATTTAAAATTCAGAAGTTTTATAAATATGATCAAAAAGTTCACTTAATTTCACACTGGTAGATTTTTTTTTTCCCTGTGAAACAGGAAACAAGGTTTGCTGCTGAGAGTGAAGGAGGAGAAAAGTCCGAGATTTATGAAAACTGAAATCTGAAATCCCTGCTGCAGAGTAGGAAAAAAAAAATGTGTCAAGAGTCTCATGTACTGTTGAGAACCCACGACCTTGAATTTGCAGCGGTCATCAATCTGTCTGGTGTTCTAACTCCTCTCTGGCAACATCAGTTAGCTACTCGAGCACAGGAATGAAAAAGATGGAGAATGGGTTCATTCCAGGTGAAGTTTTCCTGGATAGCCGGAACGAAAAGTTAACAGGCAAATCATTCAGGGCACCTGTGAAACGGTAAGTAAAACAGTGATCAGGGCTGGGTGGCTGAGTTGGCTGAGCGACTAGCTCCTGGTTTCAACTCAGGTCATGATCTGAGCCCTGCCCCGGGGTCTGCACTCAGCGTGCAGCCTGCTGGAGAGTCTCTCTCTCTCCCTTTGCTCCTCCCCTGTGCACTCTCACTCCCTCTAAAATAAAAATAAATAAAACCTTAAAAAAATAAATAAAGATATAATGAATCGTGGATGCCAAGCCAGAGAGGAAGAGGAGTAAAGCAAAAAAGGGCTGGCCTGACCAGGAAAAAGAAAACGTTAACGGACCGGAGGCTGCAAAGCAGTCAAGGCAGAGTTGAACTTAACGGACACGGACTGCTAGAAAGACAGGAAATACGGTGAGAACGGGGTATCTCAAAATCAAATCTTAACAAGTAGCACGGTTCCAGGCACAGAAGTTCCATGGTGGAAAGGAGGTAGGAAGCGGGGCTGAGGAGGTAAGAGAGAGAGTCAGGGGACGGACGGAGCTGCCTGCCCCGTGAGTCTAACGCGCTGCTGGAGGGAGTCCGCGCACTAGCACCCTCGTGCGGGCACATGGTGCGCCGCGTGATGAGTAAGAGGGTGAACTGGTTTACTGATTCTGGTTTCAAATGCTTCCAGAGCATTAAAATGCAGCATTAAGTAGATTCATAAGTGTAAGTTCATAAAAATTATTTCAAATTATTTCTCTAGGAAGTAAGTTCATTCCAGTAGTAATATGCTAGGTCAAAGGAAATTGTTCAAGAGGGCCTAATCCTAAGTTCACAAGAGTCTCCTGCCACTTTATTATGATAGAAATAAGCAAAACCTCTTACTTTCAAAATGAACTATTCCATCAATCTGATCAATAAATCCATTCATACGTCCTTCTGTTATCATTTGTGATGCTATTTTTTCTGCCTGTTAAAAAAAAAAAAAAAGAAACAATAAACTCTCGTAAACTTTATCATATCTAACAGTTACTCACATATAAGAGAACTGAAATCTCTTGGTTTAGCTACCCACACACTTTCTATGTTCATCTGCCATGCATCACAAGATTAATCTTGTAAATCTGCCTATTTTATCCCCCCAGTTCTTTTGGTGTAACCCATTACTTTACGTTAACTGGGATCTGTTTTACCTGTGAGATTTTGGACAAGGGCCTAGCACTCTTACCAATTTCTTCCTCTGCTTAAAATCAAATTAACAATTATTCTTCTCACGGAGATTCATACCTCAAAAAAGCCTACACAACCTAGTCTTTCTTTTTACTTCATTTAAATTTGCAGTGTTTTTCACCAGAAAATTCTTTAAGAAAGTAGTATTTTTGAAGAAAGTAATATTTTGAAGGAGGAATGATGTTCAAATTTAAAAGGGAATTAAAAAGGGGTGCCAGGCATGGGACTCTTGATCTCAGGGCTGTGAGTCTGAGCCCCACACTGGGTGTAGTGATTACTTAAAAAACTAAACTCTTTTTTAAAAAATTCAATATATAGATAGATAAATAAAAATTAAAAGGATTTTAAAGACAATTAAGGGGGGGGACCTGGGTGGCTGAGTCAGTTAAGCATCTACCTTTGTATCAGGCCATGATCTCTGGGTCCTGGGATCTAGTTCCACATAAGGCTCCCTGCTCAGCAGGGAGTCTGCTTCTCCTTCTCACTCTCCCTTTGTGCTTTCCCACTCTTTCTCTCTCAAATAAATAAAATCTTTTTTAAAAAAAAAAGACATTACAGGAATCAAAAGGTCCTCTACCTAGCTCCTAAGGACATGTTTCATGTTTACTATGTGTAAGCAAACTGGCTTATGACTTGGTCATTTTAGTAATTCTGACCATCTCCACAATCAACCCTAAACAACTGTACTATCATTTACCGCTAAATAATTAGTCTCAGCCTAAAAAGAAAGTATCTTTTAATGGGAACTTAAGCTTTGGTTCCCGAACGGTTCCACTTCCTGTACTATGCACTGAATGTGTACAAGTACAGTAACTGTGTTAGGAAATTCTAAATTAATATTTCACCAACAGATAAAAGGGGACATGACCCATTACTACATGATTTAAGATAGGCAAGTTAGGTAAAAATAAGTGGATTGCTTACTTCTACTCTTATTTAAAATTAAAAGAATGTTTTTTAAATGATACCTGAATGCCCTCTAAATACTCTTGGTACTTTCTTGGTATTTGTACAGAGCCAACCAAACCTTTATCATGACCAAAAATGAAATTAATTTCCTACTAACTCAGTCAATTAAGATAAATCAAGCATAAAAGTTACAACAGAATAGCCTAGAGAATGACCACAGTTATTCTTTCAAACAGATAAAATATTTAACCTGTGAGTCAACTATAGCGGAAAAAGAAGTAAGGCATGTATCAAAATCTCAAGTTCATCAGAAATCAGAAAACACCACGAAGTGGACTGAAACAGACACTAAACAAAGACTCTCACAAAACAGTTTAAAAAAAGCAAAACACTAGGACAATTCCATTACAGTACTACTTTAACATTCAAGTCATTTACTTCCATTTTCCTGAGGCTTTTTATGTGTATTTTTATTGCAGTTGACAATATTTATTGATTACATATTATCTTTTTTTATAAATTGGAAACAAGAAAATACCTTAGCTGCAGGGATCTCTAAGAGAGCTCCAAGTTCTTCAAAGGTGATATTATTATATAATTTGCTTGCAGACAACAAATTATGTTCAATAACAGCTCTGTCCAAGATGCTAGAACCTTAGATAAATATAAATAAGACCGTTACAAGCTTGAAACTTGTTTTACACTTTTTTCTACAAAGGATTTATTTACTTGTTTGAGAGAGAGAATGAGTGGGAGGGAAGGGGCAGAGGGAGGACAGAGAATCTCCGACAGCCCCCACGCTGAGCAGAGCCCGACACGGGGCTCAGTCTCTCGACCCTGATCGATCACACTGCACGGTCACCATCGATCAGACATTCAACCATGTGACCCAGGTGCCCCTTGTTTTACGCTTTTATTTTTTTTAGAAGATTTTATTTATTTATTTGACATGGTTGAATAATTTTCCTCTGTGTGTGTGTACGCGCACGTGTGCGTGTATGTGTGTGTGTACACACCTCTTCTTTATCCATTCATCCGTCAGTGGACATTTGGGCTCTTTCCATGATTTGGCTGTTGCAGGCAATGCTGCTACAAACATCGAGGTACACATGTTTCTCTGAATCAGTATTTTTGTATCCTTCGGGTAAATACCTAGTAGGGCAACTCCTGTATTGTAGGTTAGTTCTATTTTTAACTTTTTGAGGAACCTCCACACTGTCTTCCAGAGTGGCTGCACGGGTTTGCATTCCCACCAACAGTGTAAGAGGCTCCCCTTTTCTCCACATCCTCGCCAACATCTGTTGTTTCTTGACTTGTTAATTTTAGCCGTTCTGACAGGTGTGAGGTGGGATCTCACTGTGGTTTTGATTTCCATTTCCCTGATGATGAGTGACGCGGAGCATCTTTTCATGTGTCTGTTGGCCATCTGTACATCTTCTTTGGAAAAATGTCACCCCTTTTTTAACTGGATTATTTGTTTTTTGGGTGCTGAATTTTAGAATTCTTTATATATTTTGAATATTAACCCTTAACAGATAACACCTATAATATCCTACTAGTTTAAGATGTACAACATAATGATCTGATATACGTATACACTGTAAAATGATCACCACAATAAATTTAACTAACACCCATCACCTCACATGGTTAATTTTGTGTGTGTGTGTGTGTGGTGAGAACTTTTAAGATCTACTCTCTTAGCAACTCTCAAATATAAAAACCTAAATAAATGGGAAAATAGGAAAACTTAATACTTTTCAGATGGCAATAATCTCCAAGTTGATTTATGGACTCAGGGTAATCCCTATCGAAATTCCAGCTGGATCCTTAGCAGACACTAACAAACTGATTTTAAAATTCATTCTATTGGGACTCAGAGGAGCCAAAACAATCTTGAGGGGAAAAAACAGTTGGAGGACTCACAAATCCCAATTTCAAAACTTGCTATAAAGATAGAGTAACCAAGACAATGTGGTACTGGCATAGGGATAGGAATACAGAATGGAACAGAACTGAGACTCCAGAGATAAACTCGCACATTTACGGTCAATTGATTATCAACAAGGGTCCCAGGATAATTTAATGGGGAACTCACAGTCTCTTCAACAGTTACGAGGACAACTGGGTATCCGCATACAAAAAAATAAAGGTGGACCTTGATCTTACACCATATACAAAAATGAATCAAAAGTCTACATGTACGAGCTGTCACTACAAAACATACAGAAGAAAACAGAGCAAGTCTTCACAACCCCAGATTAGGCAACGGCTTCTCAGTACAAAGTACAGGCAGCAAAAAGCAGAAACAGATACACTGGACTCCATCAAAATTAAAGACTTTAATGTCTCAAAGGAAACCACCAGAAAGTGAAGAGACAACACACGGAATGGGAGAAAGTACTGGCAAATCATCTGGTAATGATCAGGTCTAGAATATATAAAGAATTCCTACAATTCAGTAATAAAAGGACAAATAACCCAGTTTAAAAACTGAGAAGGATCCAAACACACTTTTCTCTAAAGATATACAAACAGCCAATAAGTACATGAAAAGCTGTTCGGGGAAAGGCAAATCAAAACGATGTGACACCAACTTCACACACACGAAGGTGTCCAGGTCAAAACCATGGATAATAAACGTGAGAGAAAATACGGAGAAATCAGAACCCGCACACACAGCTGACAGGAAAGCAGGAAGGAGCAGCTACTTTTGAAAACAGTCTGGCAACTTTTCAAAGGACTAACCACCAAGTTATCGTATGTTCCAGTCATTCCACTCCTAGGTGAATACCGAGAAGAATTAAAAACCTGTGTTCATACAAAAATTTTTACAAGGAAGATGGTGGAGGAATAGGAGACCATAATTTCATCTGGTCCCAAGACTTCAGCTAGAAAGCTATCAAATCATTCTGAACACCTGTGAAATCAACTGGAAAGCTAAGAAAAGAATAGCTGCAACTCTACAAATAGAAAAGCGACCACTTTCTACAAGGTAGATGTTGCAAAGAAGTGAATCAAAGTAATACATGGGAAGACAGACCATGGTGGGGAAAGGGGTGGGGTGGGAGCCTCTGCCCACTGGCTAGCCGCAAGTGATATAGAGCAGTAGAGCACAAAATCAGAACTATTAGAAGTCGGCTCCAAAGCCAAAGAAATGTTGAAAGAAAAAACCAAAATGGTGGCATCACAATTCCAGACTTTAAGCTCTATTACAAAGCTGTCACCATCAAGACAGTTTGGTACTGGCACAGTAACAGACACATAGATCAATTGAACAGAATAAAGAGCCCAGAAATAGACCCTCAACTAATCTTCGACAAAGCAGGAAAGAATGTCCAGTGGAAAAGAGACTCTTCAACAAATGGTGTTGGGAAAATTGGACAGCCACATGCAGAAGAATGAAATTGGGCCATTTCCTTACACCACACACAAAAATAGACTCAAAATGGATGAAAGACCTCAATGTGAGACAAGAATCCATCAAAATCCTAGAGGAGAAAACAGGCAGCAACTTCTATGACCTCGGCCACAGCAGCTTCTTGCTAGACACATCTCCAAAGGCCAGGGAAACAAAGACAAAAATGAACAACTAGGACTTCATCAAGATAAAAAGCTTTTGCACAGCAAAGCAAACAGTCAACAAAATCAAAAGACAATCAACAGAATCGGAGAAGATATTTGCAAATGACATATCAGATAAAGGGCTAGTATCTAAAATCTATGAAGAACTTATCAAACTCAACACCCAAAGAATAAATAATCAAGAAATGGGCAAAAGACAAGAACAGACATTTCTCCAAAGAAGACACACAAATGGCCAACAGACACATGAAAAAATACTCCACATCACACTAGTCAGAATGGCTAAAATTGACAAGACAGTAAACAACATGTGTTGGTAAGGATGCGGAGAAAGGGGAACCCTCCTACACTGTTGGTGGGAATGCAAGCTGGTGCAGCCACTCTGGAAAACAGTATGGAGTTTCCTCAAAAAGTTGAAAATAAAGCTACCCTACGATCCAGCAATCGCATTACCGGGTATTTACCCCAAAGATACAAATGTAGTGATCCAAAGGGGCATCTGCATCCCAATGTTTATAGCAACAATGTCCACAATAGCCAAACTATGGAAAGAGCCTAGATGTCCACTGACAGATGAATGGATAAAGAAGATGTGACATATGTATACAATGGAATATTACATAGTCGTCAAAAGCATGAAATCTTGCCATTTGCAATGATGTGGCTAGAACTACAGGGTATTATGCTAAGTGAAGTAAGTCAATCAGAGAAACATAATTATCATATGATCTCACTCATAATGTGGAGTTTAAGAAACAAAGCAGAGGATCATAGTGGAAAAGAAGAAAAAATAAAACAAGATGAAATCAGAGAGAGAGACAAACCATAAGAGACTCTTAATCACAGGAAACAAACTGAGGGTTCCTGGAGGGAAGGAAGATGAAGGGAAAGGGTAACTGGGTGTTGGACATTAAGGAGGTTAAGTGATATAATAAGCACTGGATAAAGACTGATGAATCACAGACGTGTTCTTTTTTTCTTTTTTTTTTTTAAAGATTTTATTTATTCATTTGAGAGAGAGAGTGAGAAGGAGCATGAGAGGGAGGGGTCAAGGGAGAAGCAGACTCCCCGTGGAGCTGGGAGCCCGATGTGGGGCTCGATCCCAAGACTCTGGGACCATGACCTAAGCCGAAGGCAGTCGCTTAACCAACTGAGCCACCCAGGTGCCCCCAGGCATGTACTTCTGAAACCAGTAATATGTTATACGTTAATTAACTGAATTAAAATAGAAAAAATTTTACATGAATATTCATAGAAGCATTATCAATAGCCCAAGGTGAAAATAACCTAAATGTCCATCAATTGATGAGGAAATAAAATGCAGTATATTCACATATAGAATATTATTTGGCAATAAAAAGGAATAAAGTATTTATAAATGCTACAACATGGATAAACACTTTGCCAAGTGAAAAGGCTATATATTAAGTGATTCCATTTATATGAAATGCCCACCACAGACAAATCTAGTGAGCAGAAAGCAGATTAGGAGTAATATTACACAACTTTAAGAATGCAAACAATGAATTATAATTTTAAAAAATTACATCTCAAGATTGCTAAGGGTTATAATGCCAATCAACAAAAATATCCAGAAGAGATAAATAAGAAAAACAGTAAGGCCTAAAATGGGAGAAGACAACGAAACATCTGTCCTCTCTGTATAGTCCCATGGGAGAGATTTGAGGATCATTTGCATCCTCACAGGTCCTAGGAAGCATCCTTTTTAGAAAGAATCTTTTCACATTTTTTGTTCATAGCCAGAAAGTTCAAAGTCAAATGTGAAGTTTGACTATATCACTTCCGGAAACTTTTTCTTTTTAACTATCTTTTCCAACTTGTTAGACATCTCAGAATGTTAGCTGCTCAGAATACATGGAAAAGAATTTAAAAGTAACAACAATCAAAGCACATACATACACACTGTTTATTGGTGGGCTGCTAATTTATAAGCTTTCTAGCAGTCAAGATAAGAAAAACCAATCAACTCAGAGTATATTTATTTATTTATTTTTAAGATTTTTATTTATTTGACAGAGATCACAAATAGGCAGAGAGGCAGGCAGAGAGAGTGGGGGAAGCAGGCTCCCCGCTGAGCAGAGAGCCTGATGTGGGGCTCGATCCCAGGACCCCGGGATCATGACCTGAGCAGAAGGCAGAGGCTCTAGCCCACTGAGCCACCCAGGTGCCCCCAGAGCGTGTTTAAATAAGATTTTAAAAAAACTGTTCAGGATAATCACAACTGCAAGACTGTGAAGGAAATTTTCCTGAGGATTGCATAACGAATATCCTACAGAAAAAATACCTCCTTTAGACAGAAAGATGAGAATCAACTAGTTTGCTTCCTAAAGTACAAATTAAATGAAAAATTCAATAGGCGGTCACTGCAATCCCTTCAGTGATCTGGTCTAACTCAGGGCAGTAAGATTGGGTGAAGTGTATACCTTTCAGCAAACCCCCTGCATACATGACTTTTTACAGCTGAATTCTCTTTGATATAGGATGATGTTGAATCCAAGGAAGTGAGGCTAACAGATCTGCATTTATCTTGACTTTTTTCATGTTTCTGACACTCTGTTTATATTATTATTATTACGTATGTTATTGTTTTCAGTTACTTTAAAACCTCTGTAGACAAACATATATAAAGTGACTGATGTTACAAACAAGCAACTATTAAAAACTTCTCTGGAAAAGGCAGCCTGGCAAGCAAATAGATCCCTTAACTAGGAAACATGACACCAAGTTCTATTCTTACTGGCAGCACTTTCACCCTGAATAACCTTAAGCAAGCTACTGTGCCAAATTTTACTCTATCTAAAATAGGACTGGATAATTACACTGTTAAAAACTGATGCTTAGGGATGCCTGGGTGGCTCAGTTGGTTAAGCAGCTGCCTTCGGCTCAGGTCATGATCCCAGCGTCCTGGGATCGAGTCCCACATCGGGCTCCTTGCTCAGCAGGGAGCCTGCTTCTCCCTCTGCCTCCGTCTGCCAGTGCTCACTCTCTCTCTCTCTCTGACAAATAAATAAATAAATAAAATCTTTTAAAAAAAAACAACTGATGCTTAAAATTAATTAAGGTTGGGGCACCTGGGTGGCTCAGTGGGTTAAGCCTCTGCCTTCGGCTCAGGTCATTATTCCCCCCGCCACATCAGGCTCTCTGCTCAGCAGGGAGCCTGCTTCCTCCTCTCTCTCTGCCTGCCTCTCTGACTACCTGTGATCTCTGTCTGTCAAATAAATAAATAAAATCTCTAAAAAAAATTAATTAAGGTACTTATCAAAGGGTTTGAGTTTTTCAAAAACCAGTCACTAGGGGCGCCTGGGGCTCAGCCGTTAAGCATCTGCCTTTGGCTCAGGTCATGATCCCAAGGTCCTACACTGAGCCCTGCACTGGTCTCCCTGCTCAGCCGGAAGTCTGCTTCTCCCTCTCCCACTCCCCCTGCTTGTGTTCCCTTTCTTGCTCTCTCTCTCTCTGTCAAATAAATAAATAAAATTTGTAAAAACAAATAAATAAAAATAAAAAATAAAAATCAGGCACTATTACCATAGGCTATAGTTCTGCCCTTATAATCTCTGAAAATGCATTATTCCACAATATGCTTTCCAATAGGGCTATTTTTATTATTTAAACCCTATCTGGATATAATACTCATTTTCAGTCAATATAATATTCCTTTTTGGTCATCAAGTGTTATATAAAAATATTATACAAAGATATCAAGATGCTTCAAATTTAACACACTTGCCACTAGTGTGTACCTAAATATTTGCTCCCACAAATTAAGACCTGATCATTACCATCAGCGGTAGTTGCTTTTTGGTGAGGCATTAACATGGCAGCAAACTCTTGAAGTTGATTTCCTCTGATGATCCTGTCTAGGTACATTTTCTCTAGGATCCCATAAGCAGCAAGTTGCTGGCACCTTTCATCCTTAAAAAGAGTGGCTAGCATCCGAGAACGCTGCTGTCCTAAGGGAAACAAATGAGCATCAAATATTCTCACAACCTATTTCTCCAGTAAGAAACTATGTTATGACTCCATTTTTGCCTACTAAAATACAGTCAGTTGTCCTGATTTGTGGCAGCTATGTTCTACAAAGTTACTGCCAACACAGAATTAGTGAATACTCAATTGCTCATCCAAAAAGAATGAGTGATATGTATTGACACATAAAGACTGCCAATACACAGGTAGGAAAAAAGCAGGTTACAAAGTATGTATATCATGCTACTGTTTATTAAAAAAAGAGGATATAAACAGACACTTTTATGCGAGGGAAACCCAAGTAACCAGTAAAAGTTCTTAAGAACTGTAAGCAATACCATTCTATGTATTGCCTTTTCAGTAACAAAAATACAATAAATAAGATCACTGCTTCATAAGGAATGAAATGTGTAGTGTGAACATGTCATCAAGCTCTCAACTAAATACAGATCAATAAACATTCTAAAAATGATTTAGAAAAGCCATGGCTTAGCATTACCAGCATTTTTTCTCAATGTCTTTTCTGCTTTATAAGTTGAATGATTTATATGCTATAATTTAGTAAAAAAGAACAAAGAACAGTTTATTTTTCATATTTACCAAAGAAGAGGATAAATGTGAGATGTAAAACTAAGGCTTGAAGTTAAAGAAAATCCCAAAAGCAGTACATTACTATCAATCTCTAGATTTTAATTTTTATTTCCCTCTATGTAATTTTCACTGAATTTCATTATTTATTTTTAAAAGCTATATTAGGCAAACTAAATTTCATATTATCTCTCTTAATTACTCCTAACACATGTGGGTAATAGACTGATACATGCATATTTAAAAATTTTTTAAGTTAGCAATCTATTTTATTGCTGTTTTTAACTGTTTAAATGTTTAAAATAAATTTACCAGAATTATAATTGCAATAAGACATCCCCTTGAAAAATAGTTCTTTGCTAATCCTCCAGTAGTAATGAACCTGGAATTATTAAGCAAAGGTGACTGTTCATGAAAGCACAAATCACAGGTTTACCTGCTGATGCCAAGATGGTACAGTGCAAAGCATGTTTTAAGGCCTCTAGTCTTTCACTTTCGTGCACTATTGTCTTGTAAGAGAGCTCATTGTACCTCTGTGCAGCTTCAATGAATTTTCTTCTATAATCGAGAACACGTGCATAGCATACCTAAAGAGGGAAATTTCTCAATTAGGGGAAAAAATTCAAAATCAAATCCAAAAATAAAACGATGTTCTGGAGCATCTTAGTATAGTAGGATTCTCCAATACAAAATTAATCCCAAATCAGCTCATCTGTTACCTTATAGTGTATCTGTAACTGCTCATTGGTGGATTCATTCTGAAGCAATGATGCTCGATTTATGTAAGCCTCTGCCTGGACGGGATCGTCATCTTCCAGATAGAGCCTTGCGATCTTCAGGTAAGTCTCCAGTTTATAATCTACATTGTACTGCCTAGGATGTAACAGAAAAAAACAGAATGACTAAATATATATATTATCAAGAAAGTTTTTTAGGAGTTGGAGAAAATACATTTTTTTCATTACATATTCTCTTAAAATAAGAGAATCAAATTTTTACTGTATTAGAAAAAGTCTAAAAAATATTTACAAAATAAATTTTACTGAATTTTTATTTTTTCTATCATGATTGTTCTATTGTTTTTTAGCTTCCTTCAATCCTCGGATAATCTCACGAGTCAAAGGACTTAAAAAATGCCCAGTTGAGGGGTGTATCATATAATGCTGTTGGGGCTATCAATGAGTAAACCATCCTGGAAAACAATTTGGCAATATATTTTCCAACCACCCTTTGAACCCTTCAAAATGCATACATTCCTTGTCTACTACATTTTATCTCCAGAAAATTAATCTCAAAAAAATAATCAGGGATGTGTACACATATATAAAAGGAATATTCACTTATAAAGTTATTCATAAGTATCTAACAGGAAAATACTGGGAATCACCTATTATGATATTTATAATAATCAACTAAATTGTGGTACATTCAGATGGTAGGATAATATACAGTTGTTATAATCATTACTATATGATAATAGTCATGTATTTTTGCTAAGTGAAAAAACAGGATAAAACGCATATAAGACACTATTAAGATGTATTTCTATACATACTTATGAAGATAGTAATAGCAATTATCTCTAGGTGTTGAGATTACAGGTGGTTTTCATTTTCTTCTCTCTCTCCGTGGCCACATTTTATGCAAGAAATGCACAAGTGACACCTCACATAATTCGAAATTTACAAAATTCAAGATTAATCCTTACAGAAAAATCTTTTTTTATTACCAGCAAAAGTGATGCCACCATGTGGTAAGAATGGAGTTTACAATTTACATGGCCCAAGTTCTGAAAGTCTTTACTTTTTAAATTTTTTTATACTAATTCAAAAATTTTCCCCAAGTCATATATTGCTAGCGTTTTGTAGTATACTATTTCCATTCATAACTCAAATTTATATGAACTGCTATAAAGAGCACTATACTTTTTTTGAATTTTCCAATTTTTATGCTATCTATATTAAGTTTACTACTGTAATTACCAAAATGAATAATTCTTTAAAGAAATAAGTTCTCAACTGTTTATCCAGATTCTACTTTTAATCACTTTTAGGTTAATTTGTTTAGAAAACTGCTAAATCTTCAGTTCTCTGATATCCTCACAGATAAAGATAATGCTACAGCACTATCAAAATAATTACGGTCACTGTAAAGAACAGTATCTAATACATTCAACTCCCTACTAGGTACTTCCACTTGGTTATCACATGTCCAAAATGGAACTCTTGATCTTCCCTCAAAACCTATTCTTTCTACTCAGTAGATGGCAACTCCATCTTTCCAGCAGTTCAGACCCAAACCAGGATTATTTTGGCTCTTTTTCTCATACTCCATATCTAAGCTACCAGAAAACCCTTAGCTCTACCTTAAAAACATATCCAGAATCCAACATTTCTCACAATCTCCATCTTCTCTGCAGTGGTACAGTTAGTCTCAACCCAGTAGTCAGAATGATTTTCTAAAATACAAATCAGGGACGCCTGGGTGGCTCAGTGGGTTAAAGCCTCTGCCTTCGGTTCAGGTCACGATCCCAGCGTCTTGGGATCGAGTCCCATATCGGGCTCCTTGCTTGGCAGGGAGCCTGCTTCTCCCTCTGCCTCTGCCTACCGCTCTGTCTGCCTGTGCTCGCTCTCTCGCGCTCTCTCTGACAAATAAATAAATAAAATCTTTAAAAAAAAAAAAAAAGAAAAAAAAAATAAAAAGAAAATACAAATCAGATCATGTCGATCTTCCATACAAAATCCTCCAATGGCTCCCCCCTCATTTCCCTTAGAGAAAAGCCAAAGGCCTTACAATGACTTAGAAGAACCTACATAATCCAGTCTTTGGTACTCTGATCTCAGCCCCCACCTTCCCTTGGCTTGCTCCACTCCAACCACACTGGTATTCCTGATCTGAAAATACTCCAGGAGTGCTCCTGTGTTAGGACCTTTACATTAGCCATCCTCCCTACCAGGATAGTCTTCTCTCAGCTCACAGCCACTCCCTCACTTCCTTACAAGTGTCTGAGATGTAACTGGACACCCTACCACTCCAATCACCCTATTTGATGATACAACCTGCTCCCCACTTTCCCTTTACTTTCTCTAGAGCACTTATCACCTTCCAATATTCTACAAAATGTCTGTACTTATTAAGTTGTTTATGAGGTTTCCTTCACTAGAATGTGAGAAAAAACACAAGTGAACAATGATACATATCCTATATACATCTCCATCCAATATCCACTATTTACTATACTTTTGTCCTGTTTCCAAAGGAATTCCCACCAACACTTGGGCTGCATTTCTCCAATCTTCTTCTTTCTCATATATGGATGCAAGATGCTGTCTTATTGACGCAACCTGGAATAACAGGCAGACATGTTGAATTACTTCAACTCACATTAGTGACTAAAATAAACGGATGCGCAGTTAATCTATTGTGATAATGCTTTCATTTAACATATTAAGCTGACAAGTAAATAGTACAAGTGTCACTAGACCACCCCTATTTTTTTTTATAAATTCTGCATACCAAGTATCAAATACTGAATACCAAAATACTGAACTAACACATTTCTGCAATGTGGATTATAGCAGTAATTTAGCTTAAATATGAAATTTTACTTTTATGTTAACTGGATACATAATGTTGGAGTTTTCCTATTATTTTAACCTTATTAACAATTTCGCTGATTCTTAAAAATTGTCCAAAGAGTAATATTTGGTTTTTAAATCAAACTGTAACATCTGAGCAACTGACAGCTGGAGTTACAACACCCCAGTATCTATTTTTACATTGTAACGTGCTATTTGGCACACCATTTTGCCAAAAATAAAACTGGATGACCATCTCCTTTAAAAATGTAGTAATACCTCTCAAAATAACCGCTGCTATCTCATGTTCAAAAGTCACTGCTCTAGGGACGCCTGGGTGGCTCAGTTGGTTGGGCAGCTGCCTTCGGCTCAGGTCATGATCCCAGTGTCCTGGGATCGAGTCCCACATCGGGCTCCTTGCTCGGCAGGGAGCCTGCTTCTCCCTCTGCCTCTGCCTGCCACTCTGTCTGCCTGTGCTCGCTTGCTCTCTCTCCGTCTCTGACAAATAAATAAATAAAATCTTAAAAAAAAAAAAAAGTCACTGCTCTAGATTTTTACCTGCTCCTCAAATGAAATGACTCTAGGCTGGATCTTTTCCAAGGTAAAATGATAGATTTCTTTGGCTGTGCTGTCAGGCAGGTTAGGGAGATGTGTACAGAAATCAGTTAGCAACTGTCGAGAGATCACGAGACTGACATTCTCATTTACCACTTGACAAAAAAAAAAAAAAGATAAGAAAACATGAATCATTTATAAATTTTCATTAAGCAATCAATTTTTACCTAAAATTAACATTAAAAACAATATATAAGTACAACCTTCAGTGCATTATTCAGGGATTTCCACACCCATATCAGCTTATATTACACAATTAGTTTTCCTTATGCTGAATTATTTGATTACATAGTCATTACACCAAAACAGTAAAAATCCCCTATATTTTTCTAAGAAACAGAAATGGCTGGGGAAAATTTTCTTTTACATTTGAGAATTTTATATTCTTCCTTCTCTTCCTTATTTTTCTACAAAGGGAAGGCATAGAAACACCTCCATTTTTATGTATCTACTTATATTCCACCTGGTTACAAAAAGGAGTTAAAGAAGAAACTGAGATAATGTTCATGAAATTTAAATAAAGCAAGTAGTGATAGTTACCACCACTTGTACTTTACCAATAAAAATGACAAATAAGGGACGCCTGGGTGGCTCAGTTGGTTAAGCAGCTGCCTTCGGCTCAGGTCATGATCCCAGCGTCCTGGGATCGAGTCCCATCCATATCGGGCTCCTTGCTCGGCAGGGAGCCTGCTTCTCCCTCTGCCTGCCACTCTGTCTGCCTGTGCTCGCTCGCTCTCTCCCTCTCTTTCTGACAAATAAATAAATTTTAAAAAATTTTTTAAAAAAATGACAAATAAAACTGAAGTCAGCACTAGATGTACAGGCAGAGTTAATGACATTATTTATAAACATTTATGAGTTTTTATTACTGTATGTGATTACAGATGAGAGCTCAGAAGCCACACTGCTTCCAGCAATCCTGATCAGACGCCTTCCAAAAGAAACTCAGCTTCTCTGTGTTTCTGTTTTCTCATCTGTACAATGTGGCTAAGGCTGCTGTGAAGCTTAAATGCCCTGTACATAGAGTACTTTAAACAACATGGGGCACAAAGCACTCAACAAATTTCATTATTATTAGCATCATTATTATATTTTAAAAGACGCATCGTGCTTGTACCACTGCTCAGATAAATTAAGTCTGAAACCAGGTGTTACCAGAAAAATAAATGATGGTTCAAAACTGTTCAGCTGATGTGAATGATTTTCGGTAGATGGCTTTTCATTAGTGCAGTGGATTCAAAGTTTATACAAAGATCGAAGTTTATAATAAAAATCACTATTCTTTTGCTACTACAATGCAGTGTTCTCAATAAAACCATTCCTATCAGTCTTTCTGACACCAGTTCAACACTCACTGCAGGCCCCGATCTTTCTGAGGCAGTAACTTATAGGAACCTGTAACAAGCTTGTAATCAGCTCATGATGTACTAATTATAATTCATTCTTGAATAAAGCCAGATACAGCTGAGAAGCTGAGAAAATAGTTTTATTACAAGTGCCATTGGGCATTTACAACTGTTCGAAAGAAATTCCTACCCAAACTAGCACTTCTCACGAGCGTGTGTGTGAAAGCTGTACAGCGTAAAGCCCTCTCAAGTGTCCTTAATACTGTTAACTCAGTATCAACTCCAGCCTGACTTTCGAGTAATTTTCAAAATAACTGGATACGTTTGAAGTCAGGGAGTAGGTGAGAATGTCTTGAAGAATGAAAATGTCTGGTTCCCATTCAAACGGAGTGTTCCTCACGTTAGTGAACACTTAACACCTCTGCAGCACGTACTATATGCCAGGTACTATTCGAAGCTCTTTACTTGGTATAGCAACTCCTTTACTCTCCCAACATTGCCGCAGGGTAGCTATCACATCCCCATTTTATAGACAAGGAAATGGAGTCACAAAGGAGGTAACTTACCCAAGAACACACAATTAATATAACAAGAGACCAGACTGAATCTAGACTATTCTCTTTATCATTATGCTACATTGTCTTTCATCAGTTACTGTATCAATTGCTATATAAAACCTTAATTGGTAATGTAACTCTGAAGACAACTTATTGAAAAATAACCAAGTAGTAAGTAAATTCTAAAGTGAATTTCCACGTGATTTAATTTAATATCAATGCAAATTATATTGGTAACCTGATCTAAAACAAGTTTGAGCAAGTTTTGAAGTCCTAACTCAGTAATACAAGGCAAACATGGAATTTTCATTCCACTTACTTGCTTCCACAAAAGCTTTCAAAGCTTCTAGTTGTTCTGCCCCAGATAACTGAACAGCTTTCTCCAGGATCTGACGGTACCTAAAACAACACCAAATGAAAATAAAGTTCAGAGGACGCTACATACTCTAATGCTCATTCTGACGTTTACTCATTTGTTTATCCTGGTTTCTTTCACAGTGCTCTAGTTGGTGGTTTTCTTTATAGTACACCATAGATGTCTTTTGTTGTTTTAAGTTCCTAGTCCACCATAAGAAACACTAAATCTGTAATTCTAAGGTATCACTTCTTCTTGTTTTCTTTACAGTATACCACAAGTTTTTTTTAAGTTTTCAGCCCCGGAGGCAACTAGCTGGCTTCGTTGATAGAGTATGAGACTCTTGATCTAGGGGACGGTGAGCTGAAGCCCCACAGTGGGTGTAGAGCCTACTTAGAAAAAAAAAAAGTTTTCAACCCATCACAAGAAAGTGAATCTGTAACTCTAAGTTACTGGATCTAAAGTGTCACTTTTTCTTGAAGTTTTAGGTGTTTTGTTTTTTTTAAATTTTACTTATTTTGAGAGAGAGATCACAAGTAGGCAGAAAGGCAGAAAGAGAAGGGGAAGCAGGCTCCCCAATGAGCAGAGAGCCCGACTCGGCCCGATCCCAGGACCCTGAGACCACGACCTGAGCAGAAGGCAGAGGCTTTAACCCACTGAGCCACCCAGGTGCCCTGAAAAAGTTTTAGTTTTAAATTTGAACTAAAATGTCAACTTTTGGGGTGTTTGGGTGGCTCAGCCAGTTGCGCATATGACTTGATTTCAGCTCAGGTTGTAATCTTGGGGTTATGGGGTTGAGTCCCTACCCTCAATGGCCCTATGCTCAGCAGGAAGTCTGCTTGGAATTCCCTCTCTCCTTCTGCCCCTCCCCACACTTGGGCACAGGTATGTGCACATGCTAGCTCGTGCTCTCTTAAGTCAACTTTCTTTCAAACGTCTTAAAAAATAAGCTATATTTCCTTCAATTATGTATTACACAGACACACAAAAATGTTACTTGAGGTGACCCAGAACCTTTCCTCTTGCAGACCTAATGAAACTAGTGTTACCAACAATAGGATAGTGTTGACTAGGCAGTGAAACAAAATACTAGGGATTGAATGTCTTCGTGTGTACAAAACAAACTCTACCAAGCCAAATGCACTGACAGAACACGCCTCATTCTGTCAGACATGCCTACACATTCTTCATGTGCAATAAGTATTCTGCCTAATACTCAAGACCACATAAGATTCAAATCAGAAGGATGGGGATGGGGGAGGGACGTCTGGGTGGCTCCACTGGTAAGTGTCTGCCTTTGGCTCATGTCATGATCTCAGGGTCCTGGGATCGAGCCCCCTCCCCTCAGTTGGGAATCCCTGCTCAGCAAGGAGTCTGCTTCTCCCTCTCCTTCTGCCCCTCCCCCCTACTCATGCATTCGCTCACCCTCTCTCTCTCTCAAATAAATAAGAATCTTAATTAAAAAAAGAAAGGATGGGGGGAATGCTAAAAACAGGAACAATGACAATTATTAGGCAATGGCAAACCCCTTCCTAAAAATATAAACTCTAGGAGGACAAGGATTTTTGTTTGTTCCGTTAACTGCTATATACACAATGCCTAAAGCAGCATATCACAAGCATTCAAATATTTAACAGTATTGGTAAGTAATAAAACAGTATTTTATTTCTTAAACTGAGTGGTAGGTACACAAGTATTATACTATTGTTTATCCCTCTGTCTTAATAGTAATATTTATTAAAAGCATTAGTTAATATATTTCACAAACTTAATAGTATTGCCAATTATTCAGAACGTTGTCCAGAATATAGCCAAGAAACAGAAATATACAAATAGAAAGAAAAATATATACAAATAGGGCCCAAACTCATTCAAATTTATGATTTGTATTTTGTACAAGCTACCATTCAACACTTACTGATTCTCAACCCATACAGTACTCTCTGAACCTTGGTTATATGATTTCTTAAAAACACAACGAGTCAAACTGACTTGTAAGAAAGATAAACTGACAGAAAAGGCAACAAACTCCAAAAGAAGAAAAGAGCTACTCTAATAAAGCAAGTAAATATTGTTAAGCTTTAAAATAAAAATTGATGTTTTAAAAATTATTTTAAAAATTTGAGGGACAATATTCAGCTATGTGAAAACTCATTAACATGGACTATCTCACTCTTTCTCTATATACACATACACACATGCACATATACTATTTCCCATATCTATATTTATACATCTACTTCACTGCTCTGGGCATTCAAGGGTTTATTCATTTGTGATTGGCTTATTATTCATATTTTTCATATTCATGGCTAAGCCCCCTTAATCTGACATCCCTATAGATTATTTTATACTAACAATATTATACTTAAAGATGACAATGTCACAGAGAAATTTTCTAATTAACCAGTTTTTTTTTTAAGATTTTATTTATTTATTTGACAGAGAGAGATCACAAGTAGGCAGAGAGGCGGGTGGGGGGGGGCGGGCAGGCCTCCCACAGAGCAGAGAGCCCAATGCGGGGCTCAATCCCAGGACCCTGAGAGATCATGACCCGAGCCAAGGGGAGAGGCTTAACTCACTGAGCCACCTAGGCACCCCTCTAATTAACCAGTTTTAAATCATTGTTCCGTAACTTGTCAACTGATCTGTATTAAAAAACACACCAAAGGGGCACCTGGGTGGCTCAGTGGGTTAAAGCCTCTGCCTTTGGCTCAGGTCATGGTCCGGATCCTGGGATGGAGCCCTGCATCAGGCTCTCTGCTCAGCAGGGAGCCTGCTTCCCCCTCTCTCTCTGCCTGCCTCTCTGCCTACTTGTGATCTCTGTCTGCCAAATAAATAAGTAAAATCTTAAAAAATAATAATAAAAAACCACATAAAAAAAAAACTAGAAAGTGAAAAAATTTTACATTAACCACATCATACAACTTGCCAGAGCATTACGAATTGCCTAATCAAACTCTCAACTTTTACAGATTAAGAAAGAGGTATAGAGTTCAGGCTAGACACTATCTTACTCATTTTCTAATATGTAAATTCCAGTATTCCTGTATCTAAGAATAAGAAATTAGTTCTTTACAATAGTAATAAGGAATGACTAATAAACCTAATTTAAATCTGGGATTCAAATAATCAATCGGGCACCTGGCTGACTCAGTCAGTTAAACGGCTGCCTTCAGCTTGGGTCATAATCCCAGAGTCCCAGGATCCAGCTGCGAGTCAGGCTTCCTGCTCAGTGGGGAGTCTGCTTCTCCCTTTCCCTCTGCTCCTCCCACTTGTGTGCTCTCTCTCTCTCTCTCTAATAAATAAAATTTAGGGGCACCTGGGTGGCTCAGTGGGTTAAGCCTCTGCCTTCGGCTCAGGTCATGATCTCAGGGTCCTAGAATCGAGCCCCGAGTCGGGCTCTCTGCTCAGCGGGGAGCCTGCTTCCCCTTCCCCCTCTGCCTGCCTTTCTGCCTACTTGTGATCTCTCTCTCTCTCTCTATCAAATAAATAAATAAAATCTTAAAAAATAAGTAAATAAAATTTTTAAAAAAATAATCATTTAATATTGCCATATTAAATAATCCAAAAATGTGAATTGAGCACCTAGGGTTTTTAAAATGCTGTATAAGATTCTGTGTATGATACTAAAGAGACTTTAAATAACCTTAGTCTTTGAAGCTATAGTCAGGCAAATAAAAATTTAAATATCAAATAATATTTATTTTATTTATATATATTTATATATATATAAATATAAATATTTATATTTATCACAAATCACAATAAAACCAAAGGCACTGAAATGAATAAAACTGAACAATATAAGAAATATGACTGCAAGAATTAATAAATGAATTCGGTAAAGTTGTGGGGTACAAAATCAATGCTCAAAAATCTGTTCTATTTTTTTTTTTTAAGATTTTATTTATTTATTTGACAGAGAGAGACACAGCGACAGAGGAAACACAAGCAGGGGAGTGGGAGAGAGAGAAGCAGGCTTCCCCAGAGCAGGGAGCCCGATGCGGCGCTCAATCCCAGGACCCCAGGATCACGACCTGAGCCAAAAGTAGACACTTAATAACTGAGCCACGCAAGCGCCGCTGTTGTGTTTCCGATGGCCAAAATATGGAAAGAGCCCACATGCCCATCAATAGATAAATGGATAAAAAAGATGCTATAAAAATAAATACATATATATATTATATATACACAATTTTATATATATATACATATACATATGGAATATACTCAGCCACCAAAAAGAATGAAGTCTTGCCATTTGCAACGTGTTGATGAACTAGAGCACATTATGCTAAATGAAGCAAGTCCATCAGACGAATACCATATGTATGATTTTACTCACAGGTAGAATTTAAGAAACAAAACTGATGAACATAAGGGAAGGGAAGGAAAATAAAATAAGAAGGAAACAGAGAGGGAGACAAACCATAAGAGACTTTTTTTTTTAATAAAGATTTTATTTATTTATTTGTCCGAGAAAGAGAGAGAGAATGAGTGCGAGCGTGTGGGCACAGCAGGAGGAGCAGCAGGCAGAGGGCAAAGCAGGCTCCCTCATGAGCAAGGAGCCAGAAGCAGGACTCAATCCCAGGACCCTGAGATGACCTGAGCTCAAGGCAGACGCTTAACCACTGAGCCACCCATATGTCCCACCATAAGAGACTCTTAACTGTAGGAAACAAACTAAGGGCTGCTGGAGGGGAGGTGGGTGGAACCAGGTAATGGGCATTTTTAAAGGAGGGCACATGATGTGATGAGCATTTTATATGCAACTGATGAATCTCTAAATTCTACCTCTGAGACTATTAATACACCATATGTTAATTAAATTTAATTTAAATTTTAAAAAATCTGTTGTATTTCTGCACACTAATAACAAATGATCAGGAAGAGAAAACATCGTATTTACAATTACATCAAAAAGAATAAAAGAACAAAGAATAAATTTAACCCAGGTGAAAGATCTGTACACTGAAAACTATAAGACAATGATGAAAGAAACTAAAGACATAAATAAAAGGAAAGACATTCCATAGTCACAGACCGAAAGTATCAGTCTTGTTAAAATGCCCATACTACCCAAAGCGATCTACAGATTCAATGAAATCCCTATCAAAATTCCAACAGCATTTTTCATAGAAACAGAACAAACAACCTAAAATTTTGTATGGTACCACAAAAGACCTTGAATAACCAAGCAATCTTGAGAAAAAAACAACAAAGTTGGAGGCATCACACTCCCTGATTTCAAATTATTACAAAGGTAGAGTAATCAAAATGGTATGGTATTAGCATGAACACAGCCACACAGATCAATGGAACAGAATAGAAAGCCCAGAAATAAACCCAGACATATATGGTCAATTAACTTACAACAAAGCAGGCAAGGATATACAATGGGGAAAGGATGGTGTCTTCAATAAATGGTGCTGAGAAAAAGACAGCCACAGGCAAAAAAATGAACCTGGACCACTATTTTACTCCATACACAAAAATAAACTCAAAATGAATTAAAGATTTGAATGTGAGACCTGAAACCATAAAACTCCTACAATGAAATATAAGTGGTAAAAACTTAACATTGGTCTTAGCAGTACCTTTACAGATCTCACTCAAGAAGCGGTGACAACAAAAGCAAAAATAAGTAAAGGAGAATCTATCAAGCTAAAAAGCTTCAAGTGAAGAAAACCATCAACAAAATAACAAAATAAAAAGGCAACCTACAGAATGGAAGAAAAATACTTGTAAATCATATATCTGGTAAAGGGTTAATATCTAAAATATATTAAGAAACTCATACAACTCAACAGCAAAAGAATAAATAAAAGAGTGATTTAAAAATGGCAGGGCGGGGCACCTAGGTGGCTCAGTGGGTTAAGGCCTCTGCTTTCGGCTCGGGTCATGATCCCAGGGTCCTGGGATCGAGCCCCACATCGGGCTCTCTGCTCTGCAGGGAGCCTGCTTCCTCCTCTCTCCCCCTGCCTGCCTCTCTTGCCTACTTGTAATCTCTGTCAAATAAATAAATAAATAAAATCTTTGGAAAAAAAAAAAAAGATACATAAAAATAAAAATAAAAATAAAAATAAAA
>PISX010025324.1:0-26331 GCA_004024625.1 Mellivora capensis
TCGATAAACCATTGGCCACACTAATCCAAAAGAAAAGAGAGAAAGCTCAAATTAATAAAATTATGAATGAAAAGGGAGAGATCACAACTAACACCAAGGAAGTAGAAACAATCATCAGAAGCTATTATCAACAGTTATATGCCAATAAGTTAAGCAACCTAGAGGAAATGGATGCATTCCTAGAAAAATATAAACTTCCTTTTCTTTCTTGTCTCCACATACATTTAATTATATTACATTTCTCACATCTTAAAAACAAATGAATACAAAATCTTTCCTTTGGTCCTAAACCCCTCCTTACACCCAACATTCTTTAATGCTCAGCACTTTATTTTTTAAAATATTTTATTTATTTATTTGAGGGAGAGAGAGAGAGAGCACAAGGAGGGGGGCAGGGGTAGTGGGAGAAGAAGAAGCAAACTCCCCACTGAGAAGAGACCCAGATGGGGGATTCAATCCCAGGACCCTGGGATCATGACCTGAGCCAAAGGCAGATGCTTAACCAGCTGAACCCTCCAGGCACCCCTAATGTGCAATACTCTAAAAGGAATTTACATCTTTGTTATCTTCAGTTTTCATTCATTTATTGATAGACTCTCTTCTGCCTTATTACACCATACAGAACCTTCTTGCTGTTGGGAATTACTACTGCTTTCCTATACTTAATAAAAACCATTCACTATCTTCATTATTTCCTTCTTTCCTGAAATGTTTTCTTCTCTGCCTCTGCATGGCTCCTATATTTTTTGGCCATTACTCTCCTCTCAGCACTTTCTTCTGGCTCACTTTCTTCCTTATAACCCCAAAACATAGCTACAGTTCAGGTTTTCTCTCAGACTATCTTCTCTCTTCATGCCACTTCACTCTTTATCAGGAATTTATACAATTGTATATCTTCAATTACCATCATTCCTCAATGTATATTCCTATTGCAATTCTTATCTTAGAAATCTAGATTATATATAGAACTACCTATGAGATCTCTCCTTGAATTTCCTGTAGTTAACTACATTTTATTTCCCCCAAATTACTTGCGCTCCTGGATTCCTGATTTTGCCTTGTAAAGTCATGGTTTAGTCAGTTCAAAGGCAGAAAACCATTTTTTTTTTTTTTGCCTTTGACTTTTCGCTCTTCATCTTGATCTATGTTCTTTAACCTTCATCCCTAGCTAATTAGTAAATACAAGCTATTCTTTTTGATATCCAAATATCCAACATTATTATTTAGTTCATTTTATTTACAATGTCACTTTTCTGGTTTGTGGATACAACCAGATTAATAACTTTAAAATAGTTGGGATGTAGACAATTCACTGAAAGGGTCCATGTTATAGGTAACTTTGGCTTCTATTAAGGTAATCCAAGTGAGAATGTGATATCCTCCCACATTTAATTTTCCAGAAGTATGTCACACAGCCATCACTAGCTGAATGGGATTATGGAAAATAAGGCAGTTAATGTGAGTAGATCAGCCAGTAAAAAGTTTCTGTCAGTTTGCATTTGTGTGTATTGGTGTGTATTTGTGTTTGTCTATAGCTGTATATAAACAGGCTAGGGATAATACCATTACATGAGGAAAAATCTGGTTGATGACTTCACATGGTTAAGTGGTAATTTTACTATTATATGTATTATATATGTTCAAATAATACCAAATTGTAGAAGTAAAAATTTTAGTCTCCTCATGTTTTATTCTCAAAGATGGAGAAAAAGTGGTACAAAAATTATATATAGATGATAGATAGAAAGATAGATAGATTACAGTAATAGAGTGATAGAAGGGAGAGAGAGATAGAAATAGAGAGAGAGAGAAATTATCAATGTCTATTCAAGTGAAGATTAATTGTGTCTGCTTTTAAACTTCTTTCTCTATTTGAGTTTTTGACTACTTTGTCTTGTTTCAAAAGGCTGTATAACTCACTCAGGATCTCCTTTACCCTGCTGTTTATCAACACTCCTAAAAATATCAAACAATAATGATGATCATAATAGTGAATGTAATAACCATAATGTATTTTTAAATATCCCATGTTCTAATATGCACTGCAGTTTATACAGTACCCATAATTTTTAGTATAAAATTCCATTTCTATATATTCAAAATATATAGAACACAAAAGTGTACCAATGGAGATGTACACATTAAAACTATATATCAAGTAAACGTGCATCATCCTATATTTTCAGAATTTTCAAAAGGAAGGGTAAAAGATAATAAACAAAGTGTGAATAATAAGAATTCTTCTTCTAGTGTAAAGACTTTAAGTTAAAAATTAATGTGGTAATATTAAAAATGATATAATTAATTCTACTTTGAAATATCCATCTATACATAATGAATCTGAGGATCTCAAAAGTATCAAGCAAAAGATGAGATTATTTTAAGATGAAAAAGCCAAGGAGACAGTATTTGGAGTTGGATTATAACTAATTCTTCATCAAAAACTCATCTAGAGTTAAAAACAATTTTTAAGCAAATGGAAAATTAGTAAGAAAATGTACTCCATGTCTGAATATCACACAAATAACATATTTATATCCAAGGATCAAAATAAAGTTGTATAACATTGTTTCACTTAACATTTTATGATTAAATATCCTTCACTTACGTGATATTATACTTTGTATATTTTGCTGTTAATAATTTATATGAGAATTACAATACTGTTAAAATTTATATTTCATAGTTACACTTCTTTGTGTTCTATGATGAATTTAAACGTTACTTTCAAAACACCTTTAATACATAGCAAATGTTAATCAAATAACACACTGATATTAATATTGATAATTAAGTATTGGTATGTACTTTGGCAATACAATAACTAAATAATGATAGTCATGTTGGAAAAAAGAAAAGATAAAAAAACAAGGAAGAAGAGAAAAGATTAAATATTATTTTATATTTATATCATTTTATAATTTACAAAATACTTAAAAACAATTGTCTTGGTAATCCTCTCAAAATAAGATTATTTAATATCCAATCAAGCTCAGCAATCCTCTGGCAGTGTCATGCATTAACTTCCATATCACTGGAAATAACATTTGTTAAAAGACCTCAATACTTGACTTTACCCTGTCAGACTGACAATTCTTTTCCTTCCAATTATTAATTTTTCCCTCTAATTCATAATTTCCTACAATATTCTTGTATTTAGTTCTTGATATATATCTGGATTCAGAATAATAATTTTCTTCATCTGCCTCTACATGGATGAACAACTATTTTAATAAGTTGTATGGAGAAAAAAGGAAGCAGTTATGATCAATGAATGCCATTATCAATCCATCCAATTATTAAGAAATCTAAATGGACAACAGTCAATTCCATAAGAATGAGTCACAGAAGTGTCAAGTAGGAGTCTTGAAGTAGAATCTCTATTATTTATAAATGATTATTGATACACTTTGGAGGAATGCCTAGTATAAGTACCAAATACATTTTGGAACTAAAAGCACTTCACTATCAAAAAGATACAGAGTTGGAGGTTGAGTAGATAACAGGGGAAGAGAAAGGGAGGGGAAGGAGAAAAAGAAAAGGAAGAAGGAATAGATAAAATATGAGGAGGAGAATTAAAAACTTTCTAGAGGTCTCAATGAGAGATAAAGAATGAGAGAAAACAATTATTTTCACAAGGATACATCTTACTGGGAGAGTAGGAAGGCAGATTATTAGTGAAGGAACTAGTTGGTATGTAGTTTTCATATTAAAAGAATAGGAATCACAGACTGGAAAGAATAGTACTTTGAATTATCATCAATAATAAGGCAAAGGTACAAAGAAAAAATTTATTCCACCCACCTTATGTACAATAGGACATGAGAGAAATATTGTTAATTTAACATACTGTTCCAAAAATTAAAAGACTGAAGGGCACCTGGCTGGCTCAATTGGAAGAGCATGTGCTTCCTGATCTCAGGGTTGTGAGTTTGAGCCCTACATTGGCTGTATAAATTACTTAAATAAATAAAAACTTTTAAAAAATGGAAAGACTGAACTTTCCTACTAAAAGAAGGAAAGAAATGCCAGACCGAGCTTAAAAAATAACTTCAACTATGGCATTTGCACAAAATGTCTTAAACGATGTATTAAAGAGAGGTTGCCTATAAGGGACATGGACATTTGGTATTGTTTGTTTCACTCACCCCCATCCCATCAATTTTGTTCTCTCCTTGTATAGCGAGGACTAGAAGGGTAAAAACAAATTTTCCATCCAACTTGTGGTTAGAGTTCTGTTGGAAAACAGCTCCTATGAATGAAGTGCACTGGCACAGAATGAGAAGTGAGGTAGGTGCCATCTCACTTCTGTGACCCTGCGGGACCTGGGGCCACGCTGACCCCGTGTGAGCTTCACCCCGATTTAGCCTCTGGAGCGGTGTCCCTTAGTAGAGCAGACTTTTAAAAGTCCTGTGGTGTCTGGCAAAAAAATGTGCATAGCTGTGAGTATTTGTGGGTACTGGGCTCCAATTCCAGGGTCAGTACACCAATCATGAGTGTAAATAGCAGTGTGAAAGTAGAAGCAGCGGCAGTTTCCTAGATTCCAGATTGCTACTAGGGTCGTATAACCTTGGAAACAACAGTCTAATGGTAATTCCTTGACTTCCCCTCACTTAGCCCTTCCAATCATGTTTAACTGCCAAACTCTCTTGAAATACCTGCAATGATTTTCTGCATTGAACTATAATAGATACTGATGAGAAAAGAGAGACCGGGAAGATACAAGTGAAAAGAAAGCAATAGGTATGGAACTAAACAGGATAAAGAGCCATGCTATACAATGGAATTTTCATATTATTATACAAATTATATAATGCAAGAATTCAAGAACGTGACGTCTGCCTCACTTCCAAATTCTGTGCCCTTCTCCCAAAGTACAGTAGCTGTTCTTAGCAACAAAGAAGACAAGAAAATGTGGTTTTACCTTTCCAGTCACTGCTACACCAGGGGAGGACAGAATGGATGGGAATAAGTGTGAGTGAAACCAACAACATCTAATGAACTTTATGGTCTTTATATGAAAATTTTGTTTTGTTTTGTTTTGTTTTTTTTAAGATATTTTCACCAATATCATATGGATCAAGTTCATTTGAACACATTTTATTTTAGTAGAAAAATTTAGAATTTAGCAGCTAATATTTACATTTATATAAACTTTGTGGATAATAACACATTCAGAAACACATATGTGAAAACATACACTTTTCTTTCGTACATGTTTAGGAAACAGTGACAAATAATTCAAATATTTTGTACTTGGTCACAGTGAAATCTTTAAAACTTTTCCAAAACTAATGTTTATAAGACCCATCATCTGTTCATAACACATTCCAATTAAAACAGTGAAAACTCCACCAAAAAAACTATTAAATTTATAAATGAATTGAGTAAGGTCACAGAATATAAAATTAATGTATAGGAATCTGTCATATTTCTATATAGTACTAAAGAAACAGAAATTAAGAAATCAATCCTATTTACAATTGCACCAAAAATAATAAAATACATAGGAATAATTTAACCAAGAAGGTGAAAGACCTGCACACTGAAAACTATAAAACACTGATGAAAGAAATTGAAGATGACACAAAGAAATGAAAAAACATTCCATACTCATAGATTGGAAGAATAAATATTGTTAAAGTGTCCATACTACCCAAAGCTGTCTATCAATTTAATGCAATCTCTATCAAATTATCAAAATTCACAGAACTATAAAAAACAATCCTGACTTGGGAAGATGGCGGAGAAGTAGCAGGCTGAGACTACATTAGGTAGCAGGAGATCAGCTAGATAGCTTATCAGTCCATTGCAAACACCTACAAATCCAACAGGAGACAGAAGAGAAGAAGAGCAACAATTCTAGAAACAGAAAATCAACCACTTTCTGAAAGGTAGGACAGTGGAGAAGTGAATCCAAAGTGACGGGAAGATAGACCGTGGGGGGAAGGGCCGGCTCCCAGCAAGAGCAACAGAGCACAAAATCAGGACTATTAAAGTCTGCTCTCCTGAGGGACATTGCTCCAGAAGCTAAACCAGGGTGAAGCCTGGGGTGAGCATGGCCCCAGGTCCCACAGGATCACAGAATGATCAGGGGTATCTGAGTGTCGCAGGTATTAGAGTGGGAAAGCCGGCTAAAGACAGAGCCGAGGAGTGAGCTCTCAGCTCAGGGTTACCTTGAACGGGTCACAGGCTGGGTGAGCTCGGAGCACAGCAGGAGGCTGGGGAGACGGGAGTGATTGAGCACTTTTCACTGAGGGCACACTGAGGAGTGGGGCCCCAAGCTCTCGGCCCCTCTGGGCCAGAGATTGGGAGGTCGCCATTTTCATTCCTGTCCTCAGGAACTCTACGGAAAGCATTCAGGGAACAAAAGCTCCCTAAAGTGAACCTGAGAGGATTACTCTGCCCGGCCCCTGGTAAGGGCGGTGCAATTCCGCCTGGGGCAAATACACTTGAGAATCACTACAACAGGCCCCTCCCCCAGAAGATCAACAAGAAATCCAGCCAAGACCAAGTTCACTTACCAAGGAGAACAGTAGAATTTCAGAGGAGGAGAAAGCAAAGCATAGAATTCATGGCTTTCTCCCCATGATTCTTTAGTCCGCAGTTAAGTTAATTTTTTTTTATTTTTTTTTTCTTCTAAATTTTTTTAACTTTTACCCTTTCCTCTTTTAACATTTCTTAACTAGTTTATCTTAACAATACCTTTCATAAAAAAAATAATAATCTTTTTTTGAAACTTCATCATTATAGTCATAGTTTATCCTATATTGTACCTACCTTTATTTTTTGTATACACATAGGGTTCTTTCTTCTAAAAAATTTGGGGTACAACTTCTTCTAATAGATCAAAATATACCCTAAATCTAGCTCCGGGCTTGTTCTAGTCTCCAGCCAGAGCAAAATCTCTCCACTTTCTTTTTCTTTATTCTCCTAACCAACTTACTTTATCAACTCCTTTTTTAGAAATTAAAAAAAATTTTTTTCATCTTTATAGGCATATTCCATCCCTTCATTGTGTTTACCCTTATATATGTTCTTCATTCTTTAAAATTTTGGGAGGTAGTTTCTTCTAAGACACCAAAATACTCCCAAAGTTAAGTGGGTGACCCTGTTCTAGTCAACAGTCTAATATATATATTTTTTCTTTTTTATATTTTTTTAAATTTGTTTTCTTTTTTTTAATTTTTTTTCTGAACTTTTTTTTTCCCCTTCCTCCCCCCCATGATTTGGGGTCTCTTCTGATTTGATTAAAGCACATTTTCCGGAGGTCTCTGCCACCCTCTCAGTATTTTATTTGCTCTTTCATATATTCTTATATGGACAAAATGACAAGGCGGAAAAACTCACCACACACACACACACACACAAAAGAGGCAATAGGGAAGGCTAGGGACCTAATCAATATGGACATTGGTAATATGTCAGATCCAGAGTTCAGAATAATGATTCTCAAGGTTCTAGCCAGGCTCAAAAAAGGCATGGAAAATATTAGAGAAACCCTCTCTGGAGAGATAAAAGCCCTTTCTGGAAAAATAAAAGAACTAAAATCTAACCAAGTTGAAATAAAAAAAGCTATTAGTGAGGTGCAATCAAAAATGGAGGCTCTTACTGCTAGGATAAATGAGGCAGAAGAAAGAATTAGTGACTTAGAAGACCAAATGACAGAGAATAAAGAAGCTGAGCAACAAAGAGACAAACAAATACTGGACCACGAGGGGAGAACTCAAGAGATAAGTGACACCATAAGATAACACAACATTAGAATAATTGGGATTCCAGAAGAAGAAGAAAGAGAGAGGGGAGCAGAAGGTATATTGGAGAGAATTATTGTAGAGAATTTCCCTAATATGGTAAAGAGAATAGGCATCAAAATCCAGGAGTTGCAGAGAACCCCCCTCAAAATCAATAAGAATAGGTCCACACCCCGGCACCTGATAGTAAAATTTACAAGTCTTAGCGACAAAGAGAAAATCCTGAAAGCAGCCCGGGAAAAGAAGTCTGTAACATACAATGGTAAAAATATTAGATTGGCAGCGGACTTATCCACAAAGACCTGGCAGGCCAGAAAGAACGGGCATGATATATTCAGAGCACTAAATTAGAAAAACATCCCACCCATTTTTTTTTCAAAGAAATGGAACAAATAATTGTAAAATTTATATAGAACCAGAAAAGACTTCGAATAACCAAAAAATATTGAAAAAGAAAGCCAAAGTTGGTGGCATCACAATTCCAGACTTCAAGCTCTGTTACAAAGCTGTCATCATCAAGACAGTATGGTACTGGCACAAAAACAGACACATAGATCAATGGAACAGAAAAAAGAGCCCAGAAATAGACCCTCAACTCTATGGTCAACTAATCTTTGACAAAGCAGGAAAGAATGTTCAATGGAAAAAAGACAGCCTCTTCAACAAATGGTGTTGGGAAAATTAGACAGTCACATGCAGAAAAATGAAATTGGACCATTTCCTTACACCACACACGAAAATAGATTCAAAATGGATGAAGGACCTCAATGTGAGAAAGGAATTCATCAAAATCCTTGAGAAGAACACAAGCAGCAACCTCTTTGACCTCAGCCGCAGCAACTTCTTCCTGGGAACATCACCAAAGGCAAGGGAAGCAAGGACAAAAATGAACTATTGGGATTTCATCAAGATCAAAAGCTTTTGCACAGCAAAGGAAACAGTTAACAAAACCAAAAGACAACTGACAGAATGGGTGAAGATATTTGCAAACAACATATCAGATAAAGGGCTAGTGTCCAAAATCTATAAAGAGCTTAGCAAACTCAACACCCAAAGAACAAATAATCCAATCAAGAAATGGGCAGAGGACATGAAGAGACATTTCTGCAAAAAAGACATCCAGATGGCCAACAGACACATGAAAAAGTGCTCCACATCACTCGGCATCAGGGAAATACAAATCAAAACCACAATGAGATACCACCTCACACCAGTCAGAATGGCTAAAATTAACAAGTCAGGAAATGACAGATGCCGGCAAGGATGCGGAGAAAGGGGAACCCTCCTACACTTTTGGTGGGAATGCAAGCTGGTGCAACCACTCTGGAAAACAGCGTGTAGGTTCCTCAAAAAGTTGAAAATAGATCTACCCTATGACCCAGCAATTGCACTACTGGGTGTTTACCCTAAAGATACAAACGTGGTGCTCTGAAAGGGCACATGCACCTGAATGTTTATAGCAGCAATGTCCATAATAGCCAAATTATGGAAAGAACCTAGATGTCCATCAACAGATGAATGGATAAAGAAGAGGTGGTATATATATACAATGGAATACTATGCAGCCATCAAAAGAAATGAAATCTTGCCATTTGCTATGATGTGGATGGAACTAGAGGGTGTTAGGCTTAGCGAAATAAGTCAATCAGAGAAAGACAACTATCATATGATCTCCCTGATATGAGGAAGTGGAGATGCAACGTGGGGTGTTTGGGGGGTAGGAAAAGAATAAATGAAACAAGATGGAATTGAGAGGCAGACAAACCATAAGTGACTCTTAATCTCACAAAACAAACTGAGGGTTGCTGGGGGGAGAGGGAGAGGGAGAGGTGGGTGGGGTTATGGACATTGGGGAGGGTATGTACTATGGTGAGTGCTGTGAAGTGTGTAAACCTGGCAATTCATAGACCTGTACCCCTGAGGATAAAAATACATTATATGTTTATAAAAAATTTTAAAAAATTAATTTAAAAAATCCTAAAATGTGTATGGAATAAAAAAAGACCCTGAATAGATGAAACAATCTTGAACAAAGAAAAACAAAGTTGGAGGTATCACAATTCCAGATTTCAAGTTCTATTACGAAGCTGTAGTAATCAAGTATGGTACAGTACTGGCAGAAAAATGTACACAGAGCCCAAACTTATGATTATACAGTCCATTAATCTTCAACAAAGGAGGCAAACATATACAATAGGAAAAAGACTGTCTCTTCAACAAATGGTGTTGGGAAACTGGACAGTTACATGTAAAAGAATGAAACTGGATTATTTTCTTACACCATATACAAAAATAAACTCAAAATGGATAGAAGACCTAAATGTGAGACCTGAAACATGTAAATCTTAGAAGAGAGCACAAACTGTAAGTTCTCTAACATTGACCGTAATATTTTTCTAGATATGTCTCTCAAGGCAGGGGAAACACAAGCCAAAACAAACTGCTGGGACTATATCAAAATAAAAAGCTTTTGCACAGCAAAGGAAACAATCAACCAAACTAAAAGACAACCTACTGGATGAGAGAAGATATTTGCAAATGACATATCCAATAAAGGGTTGGTATGCAAAATGTATAAAGGACTTAGAAACTCAACATGTACACACACACACACATACAATAATCCAATTTAAAAGTAAGCAGAAGACATACACCAACATTTCTCCAAAGAAAACATACAAATGGGCAGCAGACTCATGAAAAGATGCTCAGCATAGCACATCATCAGGGAAAGGCAAACCACAGCTACAGTGAGACATCACATCATACCTGTCAGAATGGCTAAAATCAAAAACAATAAACCACAAACATTGGCTATGATGTGGAGAAGAAATAACCCTCCTGCATTGTTGGTGGGAATGCAAACTGTTCAAGTCACGGTGGAAAACAGTATGGACTTCCTCAAAAAATAAAAAAATAGAACTACCCTTTGTTCCAGTAATCTCACTAATTGGAATTTTCTCAAAGAATACCAAAACACTAAATCAAAAGGATATATGTACTCCTATGTTTATTGCAGTATTATTGGTAATAGCCAAAATAGGGAAGCAGCCAAAGTATCCATCGATAAATGAGTGGACAAAGATGACGTGTGTGTATATATACATACACACACACATATACATACATATATATACATATATATATATACGTGTATATATATGCATATATATATATGGTGGAATATTATCCAGTCAAAAAAAATAATGAAATCTTGCTATTTGCAACATGGATGGAGCTAAAGAGCATAACATTAAATGGAATAAGTCAGTCGGAGAAATAAAAATACTATATGATTTCACTTCTCTGTGGAATTTTATGGAACAAAACAAAGTATGGAACAAAACAAAAGTATGGAACAAAACAAACCAAAAACAACTCTTAAGTATAGAGAACAGGTAGATGGCTATCAAAGAGGTGGGTAGGGGATGCATGAGAGAGGTGAAGGGCATTAAGTGTACGCTCATCTTCATGAGCACTGAGCAATATATGTAACACTGTATGTTAATTATACTGGATTAAAATATAAATTAAAATTTAAAAATAAATTTTAAGACACAGAACAAAGAACTTTACTATTTGGAAACAAAAAAAATCCACTCCTGGGGTGCTTGGCTGGCTCAGTCGTTAAGTGTCTTGCCTTCGGCTCAGGTTGGAATAGAGCCCCACATCGGGTTCCCTGCTCAGCTGGAAGCCTGCTTCTCTCTCTCCCACTCCCCCTGCTTGTGTTCCCTCTCTCATTGGGTCTGTCAAATAAATAAAATCTTAAAAAAAAAAAAAAAAAAACCCTGGAGGGGAACCTGGGTGGCTCAGTTGGTTAAGCAGCTGCCTTCAGTTAGGGCATGATCCTGGAGTCCCGGGATCGAGTCCCACATTGGGCTCCCTGTGTAGCGGGGAGTCCACTTCTCCCTCTGATCCTTTCCCCTCTCATACTCTCTCATTGTCTCTCTCTCTCTCCCAAATAAATAAAATCTTAAAAAAAAAGTCCATTCCTAAATAACTTATGCCCAAAAAATTAATAAGTAAAAATATAAGACTTAAATCATCTGGAAAGCTTTGAAAAGAGAATTTCATACAAAAATGTTTAATCACAAAGGGGAAACTAAAATGATGTGTGGACTTTAATCCTTTGCCGTAAATGAACTTAAAGTTAATACTTGTGTTCATCCCTCCACCTAGAATACTCTGTTCTGCCTTGACAGCAAAGATTCCTTCTTTCTTTCCTTTCTTCCTTTTTTTTTGTTTCTTCCTTTTGGAAGAAAACAATTTTCCCTGCCTCAGACAACAGAGTATGATCAGTCTAAAACTGCAAACGTATGGGCTAAATATGATCCATCACCTGTTTTTATAAATAAACATCTGCTGGATCATTGCCAAGCTTATTTATTTACATATTGTCTACCGCCATTTTCACACTACACAATATCTCTAAGGCATGCCTGTATATATTTATTTTTAATTTGATTGTTTCATGAAGTCTCTATTAGAAAGTAAACTGAATGAAGACAAAAGACTATTCGGTATATTGTCATATCCTTGTTGCCTAGAACCTGGTAGGCGTGCAATAAATCCTAACATTTTTCACTGTGTGGGTCCACTTATATGCAGTTTTTTCTGTTTTGGGGTTGGTTTTTTTTTGCTTTAATTTTTAAAATATTTACTTTTCTAAAGGATCCATATAAAAGTTGGGAAGAGAAAGAAGGATGTCAACTAACCTACATCAAAATCTGGACTGAGGAAGGACAAAGTAGCGCCAAAAAAATCCCTGGTAGCCAGAGCAAGCTGCAGAGCTGAGATGGTCGCTGGCCAGCGGAACCAGCAGCGTGGATCCGCCACGTTCATGAGCACCACTGCGGCGCAGCAGGGACAACAAAGCTGCTGACCCCAATGATTTCTCCTTTTTAGGAAAGGGAAAACCGGAACACACTCTGAAGATACATTCTTGACAGCCTCGTGCTTCTTCCAGGGCCTTCGCCCAGTCTCTGCCCCTGAATTCCGCAATGACCACACTCCAGGTGATGCCCTCATCCAGGTCGTGAGGGGCAATTCAAAGTGTCAGGGTTCGAGCAAAGAGTGTAAAAGCTCTGAAAGCCACCTGTCTTACAGAAGCTTGCTGACTTTGTGCATGTTGACTGTGTGTGCTGTGATGCTCTGGCTCCACCCAGGAGCTTGAAGTGAGAAGGAGGGACAATGAAGTGTCTCTGCCTCTACCAAACGCTGCAGCTGCAACTAAGATGTGCAAGTCTCCTGAGACTCAAACTTCAAACCACACTGCCCCACCGCCGCAGCCTCGGCCGGGTATTCCAAGCCGATCGTCAAGCAGCAGCTTGGCTTACTCTCAAAGGTGAGTCTCTGCCCCTTCTGCAATGTCTCCCAGTGTTCCTGCTGGTCACCCATGTCCAGCTTGGCCACAGGGGATGCGGGGTTCACTTAGTCAGCATCAGCGTGGCAGCGGAAGAAACAGTGCCAAGTCCACCAGCCGCTGTCCGGGTCTGGGTCCCAACTCCCGGCTGCAGTGAGGACTCCCTCAGCCTTCACTTTACTGGGCACCGGGCTCCCATCCAGCATCCCACCTAGCCTGGTGTTGTAGGTCCCTGCATGGCTGTTCCTGGAGGTCCTGGGTCCCCTCTGCCAGCGTGGCTTTGTGCCTGCTTGGCCCCTTGCTTGCCACAGAGCTACATATTCGCAATTTTACAATACAGTACTGGAAATGTATCTTCTCTTCCCGGTGATTTTGCTTACTTTATTGTAAGAATACATAATATATAACATAAATATATCATACATTTATAATAAATATATAATACATGTAAAGTATAAAAAATATGTGTTAACTGATTTTATGTTATCAGTAAGGCTTCTGGTCAATAATACGCTATTAGTGCTTAAGTCTGGGGTGAGTCAGAAGTTATATGTGGATTTTTCACTGCACAGGGGATGGCATTCCCAACATCCCCAATGTTGTTCAAAGGTCAACTATAATTAACGTAGGAGAAAACAAGTAAAGAGAAGTTTATAAAATCTTCTGATTCCAGCAACCTGTTAATATACAATCAGAAGTTCTTTCTATTGCAAATATCTAGAAATGACACATATAATTCTAACATTTCCTTAAGATCATAGCTTCAAATAAATGAAATTAGCTTAACCCCTTGGTCACAGGAACACAGAAGAGCAAAAACCAGTTCAGTTAGTACATAGTTGAGGGGATTAGCTGGCTAGTCTGGCATGGGACAGAGGACTACACTAGAAACCAAACGTCTGTGAGATACAACCTACATCAGGGAAGAACGTGAGACGTGAGCCCATGTATGATAGGAGTTGAAGTTAGACCCTCATATATAGCAGGAAGCCTTGACTGACTCCATAATTAGTAAAAGGGTGAACAAGGCAAAACAAAGAACTTATATCTAAGCAAAGGAAGACGACAAAGTCTTTTCAATCACGACTTAGTTTCTAGGTTGAAAAAACGAATCTCCTTAGATAATTGGTAACCATGAGCTATATTACACATGGTTTTGAAGTTGGAATTTATGCCCTCCTCAAGGGTACAGAATGCCCAAGTTGAGAAGCTATCACAAAAATGAGCCCCTGAATAGTGATACTCCTAGTATACTCAGAAAAGCAAATGCAAAGCACTTTTCAGAGGCAAGTTCCTCTAGGGCTGAACAGAATCCATACATAAACTCCTCAGGTAAAACTGCTCCTGCTGTGATGTTAAAAAGCACATAAGCAATACTTACCTGGCAGGGTAGATAACATGATTATGAAAGTGGTTTTCCCAGGGTGAGGCTTATCCATTGCACTCTAGATGTGTTGATCCCTGCTATTTCTCTAAATGTGGGAAACGCAACTGCATAATTTGTGGTAGTGGGGGAGTATGTTTGCACTTTCCCTCTGAAAAAAAAAAAAAAGCACATGAGCAAAAATCAGCATTCCCAATAAAGGGTCAATTTAGATTCATAAAGTTTAAAAACAACCCGTAAAGAGTGTGTATGTGTGTGTGTGTATATGTATGTATATATGTATATGTATGTATATATATATACATACACACACAAAAACATATATATTACATTTTTGTAATATATTTAAATTAGAATATGAACTTTCTATTCATTTTTTATTTTTAAAGAAGTTTTTAATGTTTCATTTGGAACCTAAAGGAACCAAAGCCAAAAATCACAAAATGTGTCCTCTTTAACTAAAACCCAGCATCAGTCTTCATTCTCTGCAGTTCTAATTCATCTTGGCCTCTGCCCTAGGCCCCTCACACAGATCCCCCAGGAAAATGAAATTGCTGCCACACCAGCAGTCTGGACTGTCCTTTTCTGGAATGGATGTGGTGCCTTCAGGAAAGTGAAAGTTGAACTAGTTTATTGGTTAAGTCATTCATGTCTTCTTTCTTTAAGAAAAAGAAAATCCAAAAAGTTAACAAAATCTACAAGGCTATCACAGAATTGGTCTCACATTCACAAAAATTCAAACACAGCAAATTAATGACTTTTAAAGTTTTCTCTCGCCAAGTTTTGTTCATTGAAACTGGCATTGTATTTGGGTTTGCCAAATATCAGGGCAGAAGTAGACTTTTGTAGTAAATCTTTCTCCTTGGAAGAAATTTGGTTGGAGAAAATCTTTGTTTTAGTCTTGCTAGAGTAAGTGTCCATCTTTTTTATTCTTTTTGTCTTTTGGTCTTTCCTACCTTGATTCTGAACCTATTTAAATGCCACCATCTGCTTTCTCCTTTTACTTCTGGACTGCTAAAGGCTTCTGGAGAATTCATAGCATTGTACCAATAGCTTCTACATTTTCATGGTTTCCAACCTCTAGTGACTTACTATAACTCCATCTGCCAAACTTTTATTCACTTCTCCTATTCTTTTTTCCATGTCCTTCAGAACATTAATCCATATGTTTTCTCTATATCTGAGGTTAAGAATTCATACAATTACATTTTGTAAATTGCATGATTTTATATTTTATAAGAAATTATATGAACAAAACACAGCAAAAAATAAAATGTCTGGGTATAAATTCATACATTTGCATTTTCTTTGTGAAAAAGTTTTCAAATGGCATGTTTTTTCCCCTAGGGCCAATGTCTTTCAATATCATAAAAGTTGCTAAGAAATTAGAGATGATAAATGTAGGCTTATGTCACTACTTTTGTATTAATAAATAATTAATAAATACAGAATCATGTAAATTATATTAAAATTGGAACTATAAGCATTCAAAAACATTTTTATAAGTTGAAATAAACAGATGTGAGGTTTTGCTGATACTAATCTTGTACTTTAACCCTGTTTTTCAATCTTACCAATGATACTTAACCAGACCTTTCTATTTTAGCTAAACAGTTTTGGTTTATTTTGGCATTATTTTCCTCTACATTCTTTATAAGAGTCCCTTACTCTGTATCCATGCTCCAGAAGATAAACACACACACACACACACACGCACACACACACATGACTTTTTTTTTCTTTATGATGTCTATTCACTGAAGAACAGGGCAATAATAATGAAGTCAGCCTTAATACATGAAGGTCTGTTCTGCTCTTACCAGTTGGTTCAGACATTGTGAATCTCTGTCATACCCTAGAGTTTAAAACTACCAGGATCAATATCCATAACATCCCTGTGGCACCAAGTATATACATCTGTAAAGCAAGTTTGCAAAGAACCAGCAGCAACTTCCAGATAATAAAACTGTCCATTCAGCAAACTTCTCAGGGAAGAAAAACCAGTAACTTCTATTATTCTATCTATAATTGTTCAGGTTTCTACAGTAAAAGAAAGCAACTAGAAGGACATCGGAATGGATGACTCTATCTCTGATGTCAGCTACAGAGGTAAAAACAAAAACTGAGCCAAAGGGTGCCTCTTGCTAATATTTCCTTCTCCAGAAACCCATGCAAATCCTAGGAATTTTTCTGAGCTCTTTCTACCATAAACAATTCCCTATTTCTTCTATATTTTTGCACTTATAATAAAAGGAGGTGAGGAAATGTCTATTGCCATTTTGATGGAGAATTCATTATCTTTTGCAGATATATCTCTAAATCTTATAGTTCTATTTCTTTCAACATTATAAACTTGAGACATTCCTATTATAGTTTTTTAGCTTCTATTATTTTTGAGAAAGTTATCTGAGGGCATTACTTAAATGCAACAAGACATAGGATCTAAAATCATTACATGTATTTACACATGATATTTTCTTTTAACTGTGACATTTTCTTTTTATATTTGATCAATAGGTTTTATCCAATAACTATTAGATAATGATACACATTATTAATGGCATTCTTAGTTTTTATTTATCTCTATCAAATCTTCTTATACTCATGATATTTGTTATGATGTGCTTATTACATTACTATAAAAATTTCAAGAATCATAGAGTTTCTTGATGGAAGAACACTGAGAGATGCTGATAAAAAATTGTTCATAGTTAAAGAAATTAAACAAATAAGGAACTAATTAATTAATGACAAAATTCAGTTTTCTGATACTTTATCAAATGCTCATTTCATATACATCATTACTTTAAGCTTAGATTTTTGTCATCTTCTTACTCCACACCTACCATCATATATATTTTTGGGGGGTTTTTTGTTTTTGTTTTTATATTTTTTAAAGATTTTATTTATTTATTTGACAGAGAAAGAGATCACAAGTAGGCAGAGAGGCAGGCAGAGAGAGGGGGAAGCAGGCTCTCCACTGAGCAGAGAGCCTGACGCTGGGCTCGATGCCAGGACCCTGGGATCATGACCCAAGCCGAAGACAGAGGCTTTAACCCACTGAGCCACCCAGTAGCCCCCATATGTCTATGTTTATAATAAAAGTAACGTTTCAGTAAAATATCACCATCTTTTGTCATAATGAGTCCAAATAGGTCCTTTTTAGCTCTCCAGTTAAGTTAATCAAATATTCATTGATCACTTAATGACACTAGTTGTTTAATGTTTTTCAAGTTACACATAAAGAACTATCAGATGAGCATAAAGGTCTAGTTCATTGTCTAAAGTATGTTTTCAAGGTTTGACATTGTTATCAGCTCTGCACTGTAGGCTAAATTTTAGCCACTGCCTGTATTTGGAGAAAACAAGCCTATTTCTTTTAAAAATAATTTAAATTCAATTAATTAACATATAGTATATCTGTAGTTTCAGAGGTAGAGTTCACTTATTCATCAGTTGAATCAGCCTATCTTTAAGGGCAAGCATTCATATTGCTCTGCTACAATTCTTAACCTCAGTGGTCCTCATTGCTTGCAGATGAGTTGAGTATATTCATTGCCCTCCTCTCAAAGGGTATTCCTGTCTTTTGACAGTATCTTTTAGAAGCTTATTGTCATCTGTATATCTAAATAATCTGGCTCATTAGGATTTCCTTACAAAGATCATTACTAATAATGTTGAACTCCTTTTTGATCTTTTCTTCTACACAATGTGGAATAGTAAGAAATCTTTCCTCTATGAATTTAAAATGGGATTTTTAATCCTGACTGGCCCTAAACTAACTCTATGTGGTTGAAGGTAATTTACTTCCTTGGAGTTTCTAAAATGAAGAATTGAACACTACCTGGGTATTATCAAAGGCCATTCATCAGTTATTTTTCCCAGGCTGTAAGAACAGAAAAGAAAAAATTCACAAAACTTGTGATGAGAAAAAAATAATACATATGCACTTTTGCTATAACTGATCTTTCAATATTTCTTTGTTGAATGAGGTTATACTAACGTTTTCCAATATCCAAGGATGATTTGGGGTTTTTGTTTGCCTCTTTAACTTGGTGATCGATGTCCCATAACATACTGTGCTTGCTCAACAATGAAAGAAGACTCATTGATAAAACTTTAATTTATACTACTATCTAAACTTTGTGTTTCCATGGTGAAGACTAACTCATAATCTAAGCATTCTTTAGCATTGACAAAGTTATATGTTGGAAGGTGTTTTAAGGACCCAATGGCTGCTATGAAATAGTTCTTTATTGAATATATGCAAGACATTTAATAGTATCTTTGCTCCATTCTCTTTAAGACTGGCTAAGCTATACAAAAAAATTTCAAAAATAGTCATCTGATACTATGTTGGAACATAATAAATTTCTGTAAAATAAAAATGTCTACTCTCACATACATGTTTTTTTCACAGACACAGCACTAGTACATAGAGGTGACTGGCATCAGAATATACATTAAAAAATAAATCCAAGGATTTAAAAAAAAAGAAACTCAAGGATAAGGTCTGAAAAGCTGATAAAATAGCTACCTAGGAAAATGATTAATAAAGCAATATGTTACATTACTCTTATATCTGAACATAGGCAGAATATTAAGACTTAAGAGAAACGGTAATAATTAAATTAAAACAGGTAAAATAAAACACTGTTGGTGATTTATTTTGGCTGAAATTCAAAGAATTTAATGTAATCTTACACAGCGTCTTTAATAAAAATGTAAAACCATGGTGATTATTTTGTTGATGTCAGTTTCCATTAGAAGAACGTGAAGGAGATTATTTGACCATAGAGTGGCGGGTGCATATCTGGACTCTCTACTCTGGTCCGCTGGTCTATTTGTCTCTTTTTGTGCCAGTACCATGATTTCTTGGTGATCACAGCTTTGTAGTAAAGCTTGAAATCAGACAATGTGATGCCCCCAGTTTTGTTTTTCTTTTTCAAAATTCCCTTAGCAATTCTGGGTCTTTTCTGGTTCCATACAAATTTTAGGATTGTTTGTTCCAACACTTTGAAAAATGCTGGTGGAATTTTGATTGGGCTGGCATTGAAAGTATAGATTGATCTGGGCAGTACAGACATTTTAACAATGTTTATTCTTCGGATCCATGATCATGAAATGCTTTTCCATCTTTTTGTGTCTTCTTCAATTTCTTTCATGAGTGTTCTTTAGTTCCTCAAGTACAGATTGACAAAACAGGAAAAAAATATCCAGTGAAAAATCAATATATGGTGTTGGGAAAATTGGAGAGCTATGTGTAGAAGAATGAAACTTGACCATTCTCTTACATCAAACACAAAAGATAAATTCAAAATCGATAAAAGACCTCAATGTGAGCCAGGAGTCTATCAAAATCCTAGAGGAGAACATGGGCAGTAAACTCTTCGACATTGGCCACAGTAACTTCCTTCCAGACATGTCTCAAAGGCAAAGAAAACAAAAGTGAAAATGAAATTTTGGGACTTCATCATGATCAAAATCTGCACAGCAAAGGGAATAGTCAACAAAACAAAGAGGCAACCCACAGAATGAGAGAAGATATTCACAAATGACACTACAGAAAAAGGGCTAATATCCAAGATCTATAAAGAACTCCTCAAACTCAGCATACACAAAACAGATAATCACATCAAAAAAATGGGCAGAAGACATGAACAGACACTTCTCCAAAGAAGACCTACAAATGGCTAACAGACTCATGAAAAAATGTTCATCATCATTAGTCATCAGGGAGATTCGAATCAAAACCACATGGAGATACCACCTTACACCAGTTAGAATGGCCAAAATTAACAGGACGGGAAACAACGAGGTGTTGGAGAGGATATCAAGAAAGGTGAACCTTCTTATACTGTTGGTGGGAATGCAAGTTGGTGCAGGCACTTTGGAAAACAGTGTGGAGATGCTTCAAAAAATTAAAAATAGAGCTACCCTATGACCTGCAATTGCACTACTGAGTATTTACCCCAAAGACACAGATGTAGTGAAAAGAAGGTCCACCTGTACCCCAATGCTCATAACAGCAATGGCCATAATCACCAAACTTTGGAAAGAGCCAAGATGCCCTTCAACAGACAAGTGGGTAAAGAAGATATGGTCCATACATACAATGAAGTATTACGCCTCCATCGGAAAGGATGAATACCCAACTTTTGTATCAACATGGGCAGGACTGGAGGAGATTATGCTGAGTGAAGTAAGTCAAGCAGAGAAAGTCAACTATCATATGGTTTCACTTACTTGTGAAGCACAAGGAATAACACGGCAGATATTGGGAGAAGGAAAGGAGAAGTGAGTTGGGGGAAACCAGAGGCAGAGATGAACAGTGAGAGACTGTGGACTCTGAGAAACAAACTGAGGGTTTTGGAAGAGAGGGGGGTGGAGGTGGCGAGCCTGGCAGTGTGTATTAAGGAGGACACATATTGCATAGAGCCCTGGTAGAGTGCATAAACAATGAATCTTGGAACACTAAAAAAATTTAAAAAAAAAAGGATGTGGAGATCTTTAAAGTTGGTTTTAGAATTTAAGAAATATTATTTTATAAATAGATGCCAACTTTGAAGAATGGGACTGGTATTAGAAGAGATAAAAATAGACATAGTGAATAAAAAAGACAAAGATATTATATTAAAGGAATTCAACCATAAATGGACCATATTTGTAGATATTTCCTTAAAAAATGTTTAGGGGCACCTGGGTGGCTCAGTTGTTAAGCATCTGCCTTTGGCTCAGGTTATGATCCTGGGGTCCTGGGATTGAGCCTCCCATCTGCCTCTCTGCTCAGTGGGAAGCCTACTATTCCCTCTCCCACTCCGGGTGCTTGTGTTCCCTCTCTTGCTGTGTTTCCTGTGTTCCCTCTCTTGCTGTGTCTCCATCAAATAGATGAATAGAATCTTTAAAAAAATATATATATTTTATTTATTTATTTGACAAAGATCACAAGTGGGCAGAGAGGCAGGCAGAGAGAGAGAGAGGGAACAGGCTCCCTGCTGAGCAGAGAGCCTAATGTGGAGCTTGATCCCAGGATCCGGGGATCATGACCTGAGCCAAAGGCAGAGGCTTAACCCACTGAGCCACCCAGGTGCCCCAATGAATAGAATTTTTTAAAAAAGTTTATTCTAAAACAAGGTGTTTTTTCTAAAGAACAGAAATACAATGTGAGCAATAAATTGTTTCTCAAATAAACTTACAGATCATATAATGTAAGCAGTTTATAATATTATACACACACACACACACACACACACACATATATGGTAAATAGAGTGATCAAAAATGGAAAATTAAGTAGAAAATAAGCCATAATATTATGGCTTTTTTCCATTAATAATAACTAAATTTCACAACCTGTTCACTCAAAACTATCAACACATTTACCTGCACCATGTTTCGGAAATAATTTGAATAATCCAATATTTCTACAGAAAATTTTCTTTTCATTATGTCTTATTCATAGTAATAATAGGGAAGAACTGAGAAGGCAGAGCTCTAGGTTTTGCATTCATTATGCATCCCATTCCATAGGATAATGAAATATTTTTGGCTATATAATTTATGATCGTTTCACTTTTTCTGTTCTCAAAGTCACTTGGCTTATACAAACAGAGCTTATTATATCTTTTTGTGTTTTTTTTTAAGACTTATTTATTTATTTGAGAAAGGAGGGAGGGCCAGGGAGAATCTTCAAGTAGACTCCCTATTGAATAGAGACCCTGAATGATGTGGGGCTCAATCCCAGGACCCCTGACACCATTCCTGAGCTGAATCCAAGAGTGGGTCACTTAACCAAAAGAGCCAACCAGGTCCCCCAGAGCTTATTCTATTTTGCTTGAATGGTGATTGCAAGAATATATTCCCCTGGTTCATGTCTTTGGAGCTCAACTATATTCAATTATACTGTATTATCTGAACCTTAGTTTCCATTGTATACTCATTATTCTACATGTGACACAAGAAGTGGTTCAAAATTTCACTTGATAAGTTATTCTTATAGCTCACACACACACACATATACACACCCCAAAATTCTGTATATTATTTAAATGGAAGCAAATTGAAATATTATCTATACTATTATCTATAGAATGGCCTTTTTTCACTGTGTATTTTGTAACACATACTAAACCTAATCATTATAAAATGATTTTTTCACAAAAATAAATATTAAATTGTTATAGTAAAATTAGTCTGTTTTCTATTCTCAATACAAATTTTCTTTTTTTAAAGATTTTATTTATTTATTTATTTGAGAAATATAACAAGAGAGAGAGAGTAAGCATGAGCAGGAGATAAGGGGCAAAAGGGCAGAGGGGTAGAAGGAGAAGCAATCTTCCACTGAGTAGGGAGCCCAATAAGGAGGTCAATCCTAAGACCCTGGGATCATGACCTGAGCCAAAGAGGGACACTTAACCAACTGAGCTACCCAGGTGCCCCCAATTTTTCTTTTAAATAGAAAAAAAAATAGCAAAATCATCTACATATACTTGATATTCCATCAAACTATTTTCACTAAAATAGATGCAAAATAAAGAAAAAAAAAGAAATATGCACTCTCAATGTTTTATATTGTCCTACTTTATGAAAGAAACAGAATAAGCATTCACTAAATGCCTACCCCTATTTCATTACCTCATTTAACCCTCAGGACAACAGCCTAATGTTGATGATAGCCTTAGTTCAAGGAATGAAGTGTGGTTAAGCCATTGGGGCAATAAGCATGATATCCAAATTATCTAGCTGTAGAGAAACATACATAGAATATAAAATTGGACTATTACCCTGACTCAAAAGTTCAGGTTTTTTATTATATTGTAGCACAATCCCCTCCCCAAAAAAGAATGAAAAAGGAATGAAAAAAGATCTCCAGTATATTATCTAGATCTTAATGAAACATAATTCTGGCATTTACTAGATACAAGAATTTGGCCAAATTATTCAACTGCACTAAGTCATAATTTTCTCATCTGTAAAATGGGACTTCTTTTATTTTTATTTATATACTATTGTAATTCTGAAACTAGGGTATTTCATTTGTAGAAAGCATTCTCTAGTATCATCTCATGCCAAAGATGTATTATACAATATTGAGAAAAGGAATTTATTTCTTTAGATAATGGAAGTTTATATATAGAATTAATCTATATTTTAAAAATTCTATATCAGAGATAATACATTTTATTTTTATTAAGTGGTTCTAATTTTTCAAAACCCCCAAAATGCATATCCATATTTATTTATGTTTAGTGAGCAGGAAATCATTTTCTTTAGCTAATCTATCACTATCATTTAATGCTGAATTAACTCAGAAACTTTTTGAGTTTTTTGAGTCATCTCAATATGTTACTTCATATATGATAAATTTAAAACTCTCTAAATCAAAATACTGTTAAGCCATAAAAAGCATCTTGTCTGTAAGTGCATTACTTTTAGGGATATGAATACTTGACATACTTATGTTTCTGATATATTAGTGCATTGAAATGAGAACAATGAACAAATTATTCAGTTTCTGTTAATTATAAACAGTCCACAGACAGGAGAACTATTGCAATAAATGCAAGTCAAAATATAATTACAACATATGGTGATGGAATCAGCATAGAATAAACAAAAAGCTTTGAATCTAAGAGGTAAATAAGGAGATTCATTTTTTCATCAAGGTAGAGGGATTTGCATTACAAATTCTCAAGCTTTCTTTTCTGCATGGACACTTTGAATGGATTGTGAGACTCTCTAAACAGATAAGTATAAGTATAGGCTTTAGGTAAGCTGCACTAATTATGAAATTCACTTCTTTTTTCATTGTGTCTTGAGCTACTGATTTAAGAATAAGAAAATCTGTATTAGCTTAATACGGACATTCACATGACTACCTATGAGTATTAGTCAGGTATAAACATAAGTTCTCAAGGTAGATCTGCTCTGTTAATGAAATACTATATGATCATAATTTTGAAAGTTGGGGATCAAGAATAGAGTTTCAAACACAGCCAGGTCATGAGTTGATCAGAGTTAAAAAAAATGGATTTTATAATTTCCAGTTTAATCTTGGACATATAAAGAGCTTAGAAGTTGTTGTTCTTGTTCTTACAATAGGAAAAGAAGCTGAACAAAGTGAAATTCAATGACTCTTCTTGAATTATCAGAGAATTTAAGTCAAGTCAATTTAAGTCAAGCAAACCAACATGTCCAAAATCTGAGATGCAGATGAATATAGCGAGTCATATCTGAGATTACCTTATCTGGAGTAGAAGCCTGTGGAATCATAAACCACAAACAATACTTATAGGATAAATGTGACTAATTGCTGAAGGCAGAATGCAGACTATTATGAAAATGATAATTTTCTGGGATCCTCTGTCTTAGGATCCCCCAGTATATACACATCATGGGCTTTTACCTCCGGGATCCTACCAAGGTTAAAAGCCAAGAAAACCCTCAGGAAATCACCTATTGTAAAACACACCCACAGAGTCTCCAGAACATAGGCCTACTCAACAAGGACAAAGATGTTATAAGAACCTTATCCAATTATAACCACTACAATCTTTCTTTTTCATCTATGAGAGAGGAAAAAAGCTGAAAAATACTTGTGAAGATCACTGCCCAAGATCACAGGCCTACAAAAGGCTAAGATTTATTATAGGATTATAAAATGCTTTCCCTACCCCAAACCTTATCACTGCCTTCACAGACCTTTAATATGATAAAAACAAATTATAGCCAAAGGGGTGTGAAATGAAGACTGTATTTTTAAAGGTGTTTTAGGGAAACTCATTATAGGAGAGGAGACAAAACAGAGAAAGTTGAAGGCTCTGACACCTAGAACTATAGCAAATATTAAACACAACTTAACTCCTAAACACATTAATGTAAAATCCCACATTAAAATCCTATTTAACTGATTTATCTGAAAAACTTATCTGAGAAATTGGGAATATTATCTTATAAGGTACCTAACTACACTTGATAGTAGAATGAGATTAATTATGTGTATTATTAACTCTAGGCCAACTACTAATTTTTTAAAGAAGTTATTGACACACAAAAAGAGAAAATAAAATGGAACAATATAAAATACACAATTAAAACCAGAAAAGACAGAAAGAGATGGAAGAATAAAAAAACAAATGTAATGAATAAAAAAAATTACACTGTGAATGTTAAGCCAACTATAACAATAATCAACTTATATGTAGAAGAGGCTGAAAAAGCAAATAAAAAATCTGAATATATGTTTTCTATAAGAATAGGCTTTAAGGGGCACTTGGATGGCTCAGTCAGTTAAGCGTCTGCCTTTGGCTCAGGTGGTGATCCCTGGGTCCTGGGATCAAGCCCTGAGTTGGGCTCCCTGCTCAGTGGGGAGCCTGCTTCTGTCTCTCCCTGTGCCTGCTACTCCCCCTGCTTGCACTCTCTCTCTCAAATAAATAAGTAAAAATATTTTTTAAGAAAAGAATAGGCTTTAAATATAAAGACACAGGTGGGTTAAGAGTAAAGGAATGAAGAAATACATGCCGTGCTAGCACTGTTTAAAATAAAGCTAGAGTAGCTGTATTAATTTCAGGCAAAGCAGACTTCAGAACAGGAAAACTATCAAGAAGAGGAGTATTACAAAAGTCTGGTATTCACCAGACTTTTGTAGCAACATGGACGGGACTGGAAGAGATTATGCTGAGTGAAATAAGTCAAGCAGAGAGAGTCAATTATCATATGGTTTCACTTATTTGTGGAGCATAACAAATAACACGGAGGACATGGGGAGATGGAGAGGAGAAGGGAGTTGAGGGAAATTAGGGGGGGAGATGAACTATGAGAGACTATAGACT
>PISX010025325.1:0-19754 GCA_004024625.1 Mellivora capensis
CCTAGAGGAGAACATAGGCAGTAACCTCTTTGATATCAGCCACAGCAATTTCTTTCAAGATATGTCACCAAAGGCAAAGGAAACAAAAGCAAAAATGAACATTTGGGACTTCATCAAGATCAAAAGCTTCTGCACAGCAAAGGAGACAGTCAACAAAACAAAGAGGCAACCCACGGAATGGGAGAAGATATTTGCAAATTATTTTAATATGGAAAACAAAATGTTATTCTAAAAGTAGATCTCAGTAACAAGGAAATAACAAAAGCTGGTTATTATAATAAAAAGAAAAACAAGATAAAAAGAATTTGCTTTAAATTTTTCTCCTGGAAAGTACAGAATTCTCCCTGTACTAAATTGCCAACTCTCATTCATGTGTATGGGAAGTATTCACTTTGGGGATTATCCAAAGAAAGTCTAAAGTCCCGGACTCTGAGAAACAAACTGAGGGTTTGAGATGGGAAAGGAGTAGAGGGATAGGGTAGCTGGATGATGGGTATTAAGGAGGATTATGTAGGTATTAAGTAGGGCATGTGTTGTGATAAGCACAAGGTATTATACACAACTAAGGAATCACTGAACACTACATCAAAAACTAATGATGTTTATAAAAATTAAAAAAAAAACAAAAACAAAAAAAAAAAAACTAATGATGTACTATATGTTGGCTAACTGAACTTAAATACATAAATACATAAATACATACATACATACATACATACATAAATGTGTGGTATAATTCCCTGGGTGGAAAAATAAAGTCATAGATTGGATTCTAACATATTTACAAATTCTAACATATTTACAAATAACCTATGTACCTGGGTTGTTTTTGTCTTCAAGTAAATACATTCTCAAAGAATGCAAACAGGGTGTCTGGCTGGTGAAGTTGGTTGAGCATCCCCCTCTTGGTTTCAGCTTGGGTTGCGATCTCAGGGTCCTGAGTTTGAGCCTCATGTCACACTCATTGCTCAACATGGAGTCTTGCTTGAGATTCTTTCTGCCCCTTCCACTTGTGCTCCCTCTCTCTCTCTCTCAAATAAATAAATAAATCATAAAAAGGAATGCAAATAAAATTGAATACTTGCTTAAGTTAACATAATTGGGATATAAATTTATGCTTAGGAAATATGCTCCAAAGGGAAATACTGGTTTGCATCAATATTTCCATCTATTTTTTTGCATATAGCCAAGGAATCTGACTACATCAAAGTACTGGTATTTGAAAGTAACAATAATACAGCTTATTTACAGAGAAAAGACATTAACTAAATTATTTTAAACACAAAGCACAAGCATGTCAGTGGTGCCAGAGAGTAGCTGCCCTGCACAGGGATGCCCACTCTGCATCACCTCCTGCCACTAGCCCCTACGAATCCACAATAAGCTTTGTGTAAAATGCTTCACTATAGAAGAAGCACGTTACTTCATAGTGAAAAAGTTTCAATTCACCAGGGTAGTATAAACAATGTATGCATATAATAACACAGTCTTAAAGTATATAAAGCAAAACTTGACAGAAATGCAAGAGGACACAAAACCATCTCATTAATTAATAGAACAAATAGAAATGAACTGATAAACATATAGAAGATCTGAATAAGATGATTAATAAATTTGACAAAGTGTTTCCAACAAACTGAATAATAAAAACTGAATCCAACAACTGTAGAATAAATACATTTTCAATATTTTTAATTTAAATTCAATTAGTCAACATATAGTACATAATTAGTTTCAGATGTAGTGTTCAGCACTTTATCAGTTGCCTATATCACCCAGTGTTCATTACATGAAGTGCCCTCCTTAATGCCCATCACCTAATTACCCCATCCCCACACCCACCTCCCCTCCAGCAACTCTCAGTTTGTTTCCTATAGTTAAGAGTCTCTCATGTTTTGTCTCCCTCTCTGATGACTTCCCCTTCATTGTTCCCTCCCTTCCCCTATGATCCTCTGTGCTGTTTCTTATATTCCACATATTGGTGAAACCATATGAAAACTATCTTTCTCTGATTGACTTATTTTGCTCAGAATAATACCCTTCAGTTCTATCCATGTCAATGTAAATGATAAGTATTCATCCTTTCTGATGGTTAAGTAGTATTCCATTGTATATATACAATATCTTCTTTACCAATTCCTCTGTCAATAGACATCTGGGCTCTTTCTACAGTTTGGCTATTGTGGACATTGCTGCTCTGAACATTGGAGGGTGGGTGCCCTTTGGATCACTGCATTTGTATCTTTGGAGTAATACCTAGTAGTGCAATTGCTGGGTCATAGGGTAGCTCTATTTTTAACTTCTTGAGGAACTTCCATACTGTTTTTCAGAGTGGCTGCACCAACTTGCATTCCCACCAGTAGTGTAAAAGTGTGCCCCTTTCTCCACATCTACGCCCACATTTGTTGTTTCCTGTCTTGTTGATTTTAGCCATTCTGACTGGTGTAAGGTGGCATCTCATTGTGGTTTTGGTTTTTATTTCCCTGATGCCAAGTGATATGGTATATATTTTCATGTGTCTGTTGGCCATTTGTGTGTCTACTTTGGGGACGTCTGTTCATCTCTTCTGCCCATTTCTTGACTGGATTGTTTGTTTTCTGGGGTGTTAAATATATACTTTTACATGAATTGTGTTTAAATTCCAGAACTGGGGGTGCCTGGATGGCTCAGTGGGTTAAGCCACTGCCTTCTGCTCAGGTCATGATCTCAGGGTCCTGGGATCGAGTCCCGCATCGGGCTCTCTGCTCAGCAGGGAGCCTGCTTCCCTCTGTCTCTCTGCCTGCCTCTCTGTCTACTGTGATCTCTCTCTCTGTCAAATAAATAAATAAATAAATCTTTAAATTCCAGAACTGGGTCTTGAATCTTGTTCTAGCAAATTCAGAGATCTGTATCTTAAGGTGGGCCGCATGGTAAACAAACTAATACTGGAGCTAAGGCAGATGGTGATTCATGTCATTAAGTGGTAAAGCCTTTGGTAAAAAATCTCCTACAATAACTGGGGAAATAAATCATGTTATATCCACAAATTTCAAAGAATTAAATTCACATAGGGCATGTTTCCTGGAAATACTTATCAAGACAAAAAGAGAGTTGGGGGGAGGGATGATGGGAGGGAGAGAGGAAAAGGAGAAGGGAAAGAGAGAATATGTGAGAGGAAAACAGATAACAAATATCAGGAATAAAAAAGGAGTTAGTGCTATGTTATGGATATTACAAATATAAAAAGCTATAATGGATAGACAAGATTAACTGAATAAATTTGAAAATGTAGAAGGAATGGGTGAATTCCCCTAAAGATACATTTTTTAAAATTGACTCATATCGAAGGAGAAAACCTCAGTAGTACTATAACCATTAATACAGCTAAATAAGTTGTTAATTTTTTTCTACAAAGAAAACTGCAGACTTGGGTGGCTTAGATGATTTCCACCAAATATTCAAAAATGAAATACCTTTATTGTTACACAAAATTTTCAAGAGTATAGGTAAAAGAGGGAACACCACCCTCAACTCATTTTAGAGTCTGTGATACCAAAACCTAGCAAGGATTATATGAGAAAATACTTTATTAAAATTAACATCACTCATGAACATAGGTATGTAAGTCCTAAATCATATCTAATAGAAAGAATAAAGGAATTTATAAAAAGGACATTGAGCTTTTACCTGGAAAGCAAAATTTGTTTAACATTAGGATGTTAAGTAATTCATCATTTTAACAGATTGAAAGAGAAAACTTGTAAAATTTTCTCAATGGATTAAATAATGTTTGACAAAATTCAATATATTTTTTATTTAAGTATTAACACACAATGTTACATTAGTTTCATTTCAGTTGTAACATCCATCACCATGCAACACTGTTACAATCCTATTAACTATACTCCTTATGCTGTACCTTGCATCCCCATGACTTGTTCATTCTATTACTCAAAGCTAAAATACAAATAAAAGTCTTAGTAGAGGAAAAACAAAAGTAAATTTAATCTGATTCTGGGTATCTAGTCCAAAAAAAAGGAAACAAATTTACATAAGATTTCATATTTCATGATGAAATACCAAAAAAATCTAACTGTGAAAGACAAAAGTATAAATATTTTCAAAGAAAATACAATTAGATCTTGATGTCAAGGTAGGGAGAAACTTTTTTTTTTAATTTTTTAAAGGTTTATTTATTCATTTGACAGAGAGAGAGCACAGAAGCAGGGGGAACAGCAGGCAGAGGGAGAGAGAGAAGCAGGCTCACAACTGAGCAGGGAGCATGATGCAAGACTCGATCCCAGGACCCTGGGATCATGACATGAACTGAAGGCAGCTGCTTAACCAACTGAGCGACCCAGGCACCCTGGGAGAAACATTTTAAACAATGCATAAAATTTATGAGATGCTGTGAAAACACTATTTAGGGGAAATTTTAACTCTAAATACATAGAGCAAAAATTTTTTTAAAAAAGGTATTCAATGAGTAACCTAAGTCTATAGTTTCAGGGACTAGAAAATACCAACTTTGAGAAGATTAACAAAATGGACAAACCTTTAGTTACATTTACTAACAAAAAGAAAAAAAAGAGGAGACTCAAATTATTAAATTGGAAATTAAATTGGGGGCATTACTGCTAATTTCATAGAAACAAAATGAGATTATAAAAGAGTATTATGAATATTTATATACCAGTGAAATGGATAATCTAGATGAAATGGACAGATTTCTAGAAACAATATACAAAAACTGATTCATGAAGAAATAAAAATCTGAATAGACCTATAACTGGTATGGAGGTTGAGTCAGTAATCAAAAGCCACCCAGCAAAAAAAGGTCCTGGACCAAATGGCATAATTGGTCAAATCTAACAAATATTTAAGAATTGCCAGCAGCCCATCTCAGTTTTTTCCGAAATCTTTAAGAGGAAAGAATGCTGTCTAACTCATTCTATGAAGGCTGTTAAAGCCAGACAAGGAAACTACAAGAAAAGAAAACTACAGTAAATATCTCTTATGAATATTGATGCAAAATGCCTTAACAACATACTAGCCAACCAAATTAAGCAGCACTTTAAAAAATATATACACTATGATCACACTGATTCAACATAATATTGTCAGTTGCAGTCAGTGCACTAAGGCAATGAAAGACTTAATAAAAGGCATCCAAATTTGAAAGAAGTAAAATTATTTCTGTTGGTAGATAGAATGATATTACATGTAGAAAATCCTAAGGATTTTACAAAGAACTGTTAAAGTTAATAAACAATTCAGTGAATTTGCAGGATACAAAATCAATGCAAAAAGTCTGTTGTATTTCCATACACTAACACTGAACAATACATAAAGGAAATTAAAAATAATTCAATTTATAATAAATAAAAAGAATAAATTTTAGGAATAAATTTAACCAAAGAGACAAAAGACTTGAACATTGAAAATTATAAGACATTACTGAAATAAATAAGATATAAATAAATAGAAAGAATCCCACTTTCATGGATTGGAAGACTTAATATAGTTAAGGTGATTATACCACCCAAAGCAATCTACAGATTCAATGCAATCCTTATCAAAATTCCAAAACCGGGACGCCTGGGTGGCTCAGTTGGTTGGACGACTGCCTTCGGCTCAGGTCATGATCCCAGACACATGGGATCGAGTCCCGCATCGGGCTCCCAGCTCCACAGGGAGTCTGCTTCTCCCTCTGGCCTTCTCCTCACTCATACTCTCTCACTGCCTCTCTCTCAAATAGATAAATAAAATCTTTAAAAAAAAATTCCAAAAGCATTTTTTTGCAAAAATAGAAAATTTGTATATGGAATCTCAACAAAACAAGTATAGCCAAACAATCTTGAAAAAGAATAAAAAAAATCCGTGGCCTCATGCTTTCTGATTTCAAAACTTACCACAAAGCTACAATAATCAAAACACAGTGGTATTCACATAAAGGCAGATACATAGACCAATAGTATAGAATAGATATCCTAAATAGAATCCTTTGCATACATGGTTAAATGATTTTTGACAAAAGTGCCAAGAACATTCTAAAATACTGGATATTTACATGCAAAAAATAAAGTTGGACTCTTAACTTACACCATGTACAAAAAATAACTCAAAGTGGATTAAAAATCTAAACATAAGAGCTATACTTTTAAAAGAAAACATAGGGTAAATATAACATTAAGTTTAGTGAGGATTTCTTGAATATGACATCCAAAGCACAGGCAATCAAAAATAGAGAAATTGAACTCCATCAAAATTAAAAACTTTTGTACATCAAAGGACACTACCAAGAAAGTGAAAAGACAATTCACAGAATGGGAGAAAATATTTGGAAATCAAGTATCTGGTAAGTGATTAATTTCCAGAATATATAAAGAACTTCTACAACTCAACATCAACAATTACAACAGTAACAACAAATAAAGCCTAATTCAAAAAATGGGCAGAAGACTTGAATATAAATATCTCCAGAGAAGATACACAAAAAGCAAATAAGCTAATGAAAATATGCTAAATATCACTAGCTGTTAGGGAAATACAAATAAAATACACTATGAGATATGACCTCACAACCATTAGTATTGCTATCATAAAAAAGGAGAAGAACAAGTGTTTGGGCAGATATGAAGAAACTAGAACACTTGTGCATTGCCAGTGAAAATGCAAAATGGTGCAGGAGCTATGAAAATCAGTGTGGCAGTTTTTCAAAAATTAAGCATAAAATTAACATGTGTTCCAGTAATTCCACTTTAAGATAAATACCCAAAATAATGGAAATCATGGACTCAGACAAATCATTGCACACCAATGTTCACAGCAGCATTATTTATAATAGCCTAAAGCACAACTAAAAGCCAGTCCAAATTTCCATCAATGGATGAATGAGTAAACAAAATGTGATATGTATATATATATATGTTATATATGTATGTATATAACATATATATATACTTATATGTGTGTATACTTACAAATACTGTGAAATATTATTCAGCCTTGTAAAGGAAGGAAATTCTGACATTTGTACAGCATGGATGAATCTTGAGGTTATTATCCTAAGGGACAAATATTGTGTGATTCCTAGGATGGGAAAATTCATAAAGACACAAAGTATAATAGAGATTACCAGGGACTAGGAGTTCTTTTTTAAGAACTACAGAGTTTCTTTTTGAGATGAGGAAAAAGTTCTGACAATAACAAGTGATAGGAGAATGGAGGCAACCAGGCCTCTCATAAATGTAGGAGTATAAAACAATACAAAGATTTATTATTGGCAATATATTACAATAAGGGTACAAGGATGACACAGGAGTAAGAGATTTTAATTGTATGAATAATGACTTTTTCAGTTGAAAAGTCTAAACAGGGTTGCTATTATTATGGTTTTTGTATGCCTGAAGTATTTTATTATTTAAAGAAATAAAGAATTAGTCATTGAAAAGGTGGTTTGTAAAGATGTGAGCTCTAATGTGACTAAGCTTCAGCTATTCAAACGTAATTGCTCTGAAAATATCTCCCAAACTCCTCATAGCTAATTCAGTAATTAGAAGTAAAGCCAGAAAAAAAGAAAAGAAAAAGAAAGAACAAAGCCAGAACCAGTTTCTGGATCCTGGAATGTCTCTAATAAATTTTCATGATAACTGATTTTCTATTTCCATGACAGTTTCATGTAGAGTACCTGGACCTTTAAGAATATGCTCAGCCTGGGACGCCTGGGTGGCTCAGTTGGTTAAGCAGCTGCCTTCGGCTCAGGTCATGATCCTAGCATCCTGGGAACGAGTCCCACATCGGGCTCCTTGCTTGGCGGGGAGCCTGCTTCTCCCTCTGCCTCTGCCTGCCACTCTGTCTGCCTGTGCTCGCTCTCTCTCTCTCTCTGACAAATAAATAAATAAAATCTTTAAAAAAAAAACTTAAAAAAAAAAAGAATATGCTCAGCCTGATGATAGGTATGTGTCATGAATCCCATTTGAAGAAATCAAGAAATAAGCCATTTCCTTTAGAGCTCTAAATTCTTGTGATATATAGGTACTTACTGTTCACAGATTCTCCAGATCCTAAAGGTTTAATCACTTGAAACGTCCAAATTCAAATCTTTTGGCCAAAGAACTATTTTATCTTTTAAAAAAGCAATTAACATCCCTTCATTTTCTTAAACTCTCCAGGGTCTTGAATCTTAATTTCTGGCTAAGTTCTCCTGACCCTTGACCTTTCAAAACCACCTGTAAATTGTTCAGATTCCAACCTTATCAATAAGAGATGAAGCCTCGGGCCCATTCCATCATTTAACACTACCATCAAGAAGAAAATCAGATCTAAAAATTTCCCCTGTTTATAATTAACAACTTGCCAAATAAAAAATGTTTTAGGAGCCTAATTATTTTTCTATTATTATGGTAAGAACACTTAACATGAAATTTACACTCAAATGTGAAAGCTCATGATACAGTATTATTTATTATAAGCACAATGTTGTACAACACATCTGTATACTTTATTCACCTTGTAAAACTGAATCTTTGTATCTGTTGAATTGCAACTCTTCGTTTTCCCTTCCTCTCAACCCCTGGCAACCACGATTTTATTGTCTGTTTCTATAAGATTAACCATTTTAGATACCTTATGTAGTGGAATCACACAGTATCTGTCCTGTGGATTGGATTGTTTCATTTAGCATAATGCCTACCATGTTCATCCATGTTGTCATATATGGCAGGATTTCCTTCTTAAAAAAAAAAAGATTTTACTTATTTGTTTGAAAGACAGAGAGAGAGAATGAGTAGTGGGGAGGGGGAGAGGGAGAGAGAGAGAGAGAAGCGGACTCCATGCTGAGCCAGAAGCTTGATGTAGGGCTCAATCCCAGGACGCAGAGATCATGACCTGAGCTAAAGAAAGATGCTTAACCAACTGAGCCACCCAGGGACCCCAAGATTACCTTCTTTTTTTTGAAGATTTTATTTATTTATTAGTCAGAGGTAAAGGGAGAGAGAGCACAAGTAGGGAGAGCAGCAGGCAGAGCAGGCAGAGGGAGAAGCAGGCTCCCCATGGAGCAAAGAGCCCCAAGTAGGACTTGATCCCAGGACCCTGGGATCATGATCTGAGCTGAAGGCAGAGGCTCAACTGACTGAGCCACCCAGAGACCCGAGGATTACCTTCTTTTTAATAACATTTGTATGTACGCACCACATTTCCTTTATCCATTCATCCTTTGATGGATGGAGACTTTGATGGAGACTTATATTGTTTCCATATTTTAGCTATTATGTATAATGCTGCAGTGAACATAGGAGTGTAGATATCTTTGAGATCCTGATTTCAATATTTTGGGATATATATATATCCCAAGTATTGAAATACACACACACAGAGTATAGATATAGATGATGATATATAGATATAGATATAGATTTATAGATATATCCAGATGTGGGATTGCTGAATCATATGTATTCAGCCATTGGAAAAACTGGATATCCACATGCAATAGAATTAAACTGGACCTGTCACATAATATACAAAAATCAATTCAAATGGATTAAAGAATTAAACTAAGACCTGAAATTGTAAAAGTCCCAGAAGTTGTAAAAGTCCCAGAAGAAAACATATGAGGGATGATTTTGACATTTGCCTAAGTAATGATTTCTTGGATATAACACTAAAAGCACAAGCAACAAAAGCAAAAATAAACAAATGGACTAAGTCAAACTAAAAAGAAAAAACAAAAACAAACAAACAAAAAAACCTTGCACATCTAAGGAAATACTCAGCAGGAAAAAGACAACCTACAGAATGGGAGAAAACATTTATATACCATATATCTGATAAGGCATTAACATCCAAAATATATAAGTAACTCATACAATTCAATTTTTAAAAAGAAATAACCTGGTTAAAAATGGGCAAAGGATTTGAAAAGAGACTTCTATAGAGATGACATGCAAATGGCTAACATGTAAATAGATACTCAATATCATTAATGAGATATCACCTCACACCTGTTAGGATAGCTATTACCAAAAAACAAAAGATAGAAAGTGTTGGCAAGCATGTGAAGAAATTGGAGCCCTTGTATGCTGTTGGTGGGAATGTAAATGGTGCAGCCACCATGGAAAACAGTATGGAGGTTCCTTAAACAAATAAAAATACAATTACTATAAGATAGCAAAAGGTACTTAAGTCTTTAAATGCTTTCAGTATACTGAGTTGCAGACAGAGAATGAATTTGAAAATGTTTTAGAGTTTGTTCTAGAAGGGAGGGGGATGGAGGGATAGGTGAGTCTGGTGATGGGTATTAAGGAGGGCATGGTTTGCATGGAGCAGTGGGTGTTCTATGCAAACAATGAACCATGGAACACGACATCAAAAACTAATGGTGTACCATATGGTGAGTAACATAACACAATAAAAAATAAAAAATGAAAATAAACAAAATAAAAAGTTTGTTCATTAAAGCCCGGTACCCTGGATACTTAATAATCAGGATTAACAAATTTACAAATAATTACCACCCCTTTAAAAGCTCTGTTCTGGGGTCATGCCTAGGGTTCAATGCCATGATGCTAAAAGGTATGGGCTAACATCCTCTACCACAAGGACCAGAAGCAAGAATAGGAAAGTAGCAGTTCATAATTCAAGGACTAAACTCCAGTCAAATTAAATATGTAAGAGCGCATGGGTGGCTTAGTCAGTTAAGTGACTGACTCTTGATTTCAGCTCAGGTCATGATCTCATGGTCATGAGATCCAGCCCTGTGTCTGGCTCTGTGCTCAGCATGGAGTCTACATGAGATTCTCTCTCTCCCTCTCCCCCCACCCCTCCTCCTGCTCCCTCTTTCTCTTTCTCAAAAAAATAATAATAAAATCTTTTAAAAAATTGAATGTATAAACGTATCAAGCATTGAAAATAGAAAAAGTGAGTATAACGTTGTTTGAAAGGTTTAACAGAAATGGAAGTTTGATTGTTTCTTGAATTGTGTTCTAGATAGAACTAAAATGTTCTCTTTCTATCCTAGACTGAAAGCTACATGAGCACTGTCATCATTTGCAAAGTGTTTACCATTAATTTCCCTAATACCTTGTACATTGCTTAGCTTATAGTAAACACTTAACAAATATTTGTTGAGTAAGTGAATCAATATTTCTCTGATGTTGACCATTCATTCATTGTTCATTACCTAGAGTTATTATGCAAAAAGTTCTGGCTTTCAAAAACCCAATACCTTCAGCTTCATACTGATGTTCCAGTGGGGCTCAGACCATAGTGTTCCATCATGTGATTTTTTCAGGGTCCCAGAACTTGCTTAATTATTAGGATCATGTCCTTTTTTAACAGTCTCTTTAGTAAGATCTAAAACAAATATCATCCCAGTGTAATAACATACGTATGGTCTAATGAAGAACTTTTGGATTTGGACTCCAACTTTCCATAAGCTAACTGTATTCCTTTAAGTACGCCAGATCAACAAAGTACATCTCACTGAAAAAACAAGGGGGTTAAGCTAGACTATCTTTAAATATCTTTTCAGCACAAACAATGTTGAAATCTTGAGAAAGTGACATGTTGTAGGTACAAATAACTTTAACTATTTCTCCTGAATATCAATGATGATAATAATAGTGACAGTAATTAACATTTATATAGCACTTACTATATGCTAAATGTTTCATATGAATTATTTTAAAAGTTCTTATAATTTTTTCATTTAAATATTTATATTTTGATTCAAATTTAAGGGCTTTAAGAATAATATATGCTTCTTTTTTGATTAACACATGTTTATTTTGGAAAATTTACAAAATAAAAAATATCACAAAGCAAAAAATTGATAAATTTTGGTGCATACCATTCAAGTATATGTGTATGTGAATTTGTACTTGTATATAATTAAATTTGAATTATACTGAAATTCCATTTTACAATTTCTCACTCAATATAAAGTGAACTTTTCTCTATTACTTTTAATTACTGCATATTATTAAATTGTACAGCCTACCATGATTTAATCAATTCCTATTTCTAAATATGTTGGTTGTCTTCAGATATTGTGACATTACAATACTGCAATGAATACTTTTAGGCAAAATTATTTGAATTTATGGGTCAAAGATTATGCACATTTTTGCTTAATACATATTGCCAAATTTCTCCTCAGAAAGATTTAAGCAATTTATGATATGAACAGCAGTAGGCTTTTCATTTTACCTTTTTAAAACTTTATTATTATTATTATTTGCCAAACCTATAAAGGAAAAATGTCATATCATTTTATCTTGCCATTCTTGGATTATTGCAATTTAAAAGAATCTTTTGTAAATTACTTATTTATATTTGCTTATTTTTTTCAAAATCAATAGTCATAATTTCACTGGCTTATAAGTACTCTTTCTTGTTGGTATTTATTCCTCATCTATAGGAGCACATGTGGCTGCCTTTCTGGAACAAAACAGTGCCAAACACAGCACTGGGAGGCTCTTCTGGGGAAGAGGAGACTACTTCTGTGCCTTGCTGGGCCTTTAGGGTTTGGATTTGCATCCCAGCTTCTAACCAGAGATAAAACAGTGGAGAACTGTGGCACCAGGCACAATTATGGCCTGGACACAAATAGGTTGAGGGCAGGAATCTGACAAAACCCTGGGACACAGGAGGGGAGATCATTCACTTTTCTGTGAGGGCCTCCTGAATGCTACAAGCTATGAGTTCCCCTTCCCAGGGCAAAAAGGGTTTGATGTCATTTTCATCCCACTGCACACCAGCATGGTGGGACTTCAGAAAGAAACATAGCATCTCCAGTGGATCCTGGAGTTGCCTACACCCCCACCCCATGCTCAGCAGTAACATCTTTACTAGGGCAGGTCTGACTGTGAGCCACCAGAGCTGGCCTCTCCCTTAGAACAACACAGGACCCCTTCATGTACTAAGTCTACTGATCATAGAGTGCTCCAAATCATCAGTTTTAGTTCTGGTGGAAATAGGATGAAGTTTACTATTTTGGGGGGGGTACTTTAAAATTTATTTTTGCTTTTTTGGGGAGGGGGTCAGGCTTACATTCTTTGTGCATTTGTTGGTTTGTTTCCTTTTCTTGTTTTTTGGATCATTTTTTTTTCTTCTTTAATTTTTTCTTACTTTTACTTTGGAATCAGCTTAAGGACTTTTGTTTGTTTGCTTGCTTTTTTGTTCATTTTCTGTCTTTCCACTCTTAAATCAGCTCTTTTTTTTTAAATCATGCTTATTTTAACAAATAAATCAAAGCACACCAACTTAAAGTTCAAACACTCACCACTGCAAGCAAGGAAGAACTCTGCAGAGAACTGACCTGTAAGAAAGAGCAGCCAAAACACATCAGAGTAAACAAAACGCATACCAAAAACACTTCCTGAAGTGCCAGGTCCTGGACAGTGTATGACTCCAGTCTTGGTTGTTTTTTTTTTAAGACTATATTTATTTATTTATTTGTCAGAGAGAGAAAGTGAGAGCACAAGCAGGGAGAGCAGCTTAACCCAGAACCATGACTTAAGATCATGACTTGAGATGAAGGTAGATGCTTGACGGACTCTGCCACCGAGGCATCCCTGTATGACCACTTCTTAATATCGTATTACTCTGAGGAGCAGGAAATATAAAAACCTTTCATAACATGCAAAAGATAGAAACCTTGACATAATGACAAGATGGAGGAATTTTCCCTAAAAGAAAGATCAAGAAGAAATCACAACTAGGGATTTCCTCAAAACAAGTAAAAGCAATATGTCTCAGCAAGAATTTAGAACGACAGTCATAAGACTACTGTAATCATAAGACTACTAGCTGAGTTGGAAAAAAGCAGAGAAGACACCATAGAAACAGTTGCTACAGAGGTAAAAGACCTAAAAACTAGTCAGGCTGAAATAAAAAAAATGCTATAATTCAGATGCAAAGTCAACTGGATATAATCACAATGAGGATGGAAGAAGTGGATGAATAAGTGAGTGAAATAACAGATAAAGTTATGGAAAATAATGAAGCTGAAAAGAAGAGAGAAAGAAAAGTACTATATCATGACTATAGAGGTAGGGAACTCTGTGTTTCCACAAAGCACAACAATATCTGTATCACAGGAGTCCCAGAAGAAGCAGAATAGGAAAAGGGAGCAAAATATATATTTGAAAATAATTATAACTGATAAATTCCCAAATCTGGGGAAAGAAACAGATATTAAAGTCCAAACAGCATAAAGAACTCCCCTCAACACAATTGAAGACAGGTCAGCACCAAGAATTATCATAGTGAAACTTGCAAATACAAAGATAGAGAATTCTGAAAGTAGCTAAGGAAAAAATATCCTTAACCTACAAGGGGAGACCAAAAAAAGAATAGCTGGAGATTTGTCTACAGAAATTTCACATGCCAGAAGTGAGTTGCATGATGTACTCAACATGCTGAATGGGAAAAATATGCAGCCAAGAATACTATATCCAACAAGGATGTCATTCAGAATAGAAGAGATAGATTTTCCAAGATAAGCAAAAACCAAAGGAAACATTAGCACAAAATCAGTTCTGCAATAAATATTAAAGTGTACCATTTGAGTGGGAAAAAGAGACCAAAAATAACAAAGACTAGAAAGGAACAAAAATCTGCAGTAGCAATGACTTTACAGGAGGTAATAAAATGGGTCTAAATTCATATCTACTGATAATTACTCTAAATGTAAATGGACTAAATACTCCAATCAAAAGACATATGGTATCACAATGGATAAAATACCAAGTGCTATCTATATGCTGCTTCCAAGAAACTCATTTTAGACCCAAGACATCTCCAGATTGAAAGTGATGGGATGGAGAAACATCTATAATGCTAATGGATATCAAAAGAAAGCTAGAGTCACATCCCTATGTCAGAAAGACTAGACTTTAAACCAAAGACTGGAATAAGAGATGAAGAAGGGCACTATATCATTATAAAAGTTATATATCATTATATCCAACAAGATGATCTAACAATTGTAAACGTTTATGACACCAAATTGGGAGGACACAAATATATAAATTAATTAATAACAAAATTAAAGAAACTTGTTGATAATAAATAATAGTTGGGGAATTTAACACCCACTTAAAGTAATGGACAGATCATCTGATCAGAAAATCAACAAGGAAATGATGGTGTTGAATGACACACTGGACCACATGGAATGAACAGATATACTCAGAATATGTCATCCTAAAGCAACAGAATACATATGCTTTTCAAGTGCACAGTGAATATTCTCCAGAATAGGTCACATACTGGGTCACAAATTAGGTCTCACACTAGTACAGAAAAGTTGAGATCATAGCATCCATATTTTTAGGCCACAAAACTATGAAACATGAAGTCAACCACAAGAAAGAATTTGGAAAGACCACAAAAACATAGAGGTTAAAGAACATCCTACTAAAGAATCAATGGGTTAACCAAGAAATTAAAGGAGAAATAAAAAAATATATGCAGGATATAAAATAAGTGTACAGAAATCTGTTGCATTTCTATACATCAATAATGAATAAGCAGAAAGAGAAATCAAAAAATCAATCCAACTTGGAATTGCACTCAAAACTGTAAGATACCTAGGAATAAACCTAATAAAAGAGGTAAAAGATCTGTACTCTGAAAACTGTAAAACACTTACGAAATAAATTGAAGAATACACAAAGAAATGGAAAAGCATTTCATGTTTGTGGATTGGAAGAACTAACATTGTTAAGATGGCTATACTGTCCAAAGCAAGCAATCTACATATTTAATGCAATCCCTATCAAAATAAGACCAGCATATTTTACAGACCTAGAACAAATTCTAAACAGTTCTAAAATTTGTATAGACCCAGAAAAGACCTCAAATAGTCACAGTAATATTGAAAAAGGAAAGCAAAATGGGAGGCATCACAATTCCAGACTTCAAGTTGTATTACAAAACTGTAATCATCAAGAAAATCTGGTACTGGCACAAAAACAGACACATAGATCAAAAGAACAGGAGAGAATACCCCGAAATGGATCCACAACTATACAGTCAACTAATCTTTGACAAAGCAGGAAAAAATATCCAATGGAAAAAAGACAGTTTCTTCAACAAATGTGGATGAACTAGAGTGGATTATGGTAAGTGAAATAAGTCAGTCAGAGAAAGACAGATACCATATGATTTACTCATATATGGAATTTAAAAAACAAAGCAGATGAACATAAGGAAGGGAGCATAACATAAAATAAGATAAAAACAGAAAGAGGCAAACGTAAGAGACTCTTCACTGTGGAGAACAAATTGAGGGTTGCTGGAGGGTATTGGGTAGAGGATGGGCTAAATTGGTGATGGACATTAAGGATAACATTTGTTGGGATGATCAATGGGTGTTATATATAAGTGATGAATCACTAAATTCTATTCCTGAAACCGATAATACACTATATCTTAACTTGAGTTTAAATTAAAAAAATAAAAATAAATTTTAAAAATTAAAAATATCTGCTAAGCTGTTTAGAATTTTCCTTGGGCTTTGAAGTTTTCCTTTGGTCTTTTAATAACTCTGTGAATTGGATATTGCATTCTTATTTTACTAGGCCAGGAGTGAGCTTTAGAGTTGTTAATTGACTTGCTTAGTGCCAGATAGTAAGTGAAATAGACCAGATTTGAAACAGAGCAGTTTAATTCAGATCCAAATTATTTTGCCTCATCTTTGCCAGCAGACAACAAGATATTTCCAAGGAGTATTTGGAAAAAAAACAAGCTTAAGGCCATTTTCAGGTTTATAATTATAGGTATAGTTTCCACATTTTAATTTGATAGCTTAAATCACAAAAATTGGCTTTTATCATTTTGGACTCGGCAAACACACTAACAAAACATATAGCACATGATCAATTTTAACGTAACAGTCTGAATTTTAAAGGTATATTTTTGACTTCGGAACTTCGTATACTTCAGAACATCAGTATATTTTTGTCAATTTCATCTTTGCAGAAAAGTGATAGATACTTATACTGTATATATAATGAGATGAAATGCTATCTACTGGCAAGCTTTCCAGTATTTTTGTGTCACACTTAAGTAAGCCTCTATTTTTGAGAAGATGATGCCAGAAAAAAAGTATTATTTGATTATATGTTACATAGTCCAGTACCACCTGAAATTGATTTTAGCCATTCTGTAGTTTTGAATTTTTGAAATATAATGAAAAACCATCAAAAATTGGATCTTCAAACAGGATATTTCCATTCTGGTGAATGATAATTTTTTTCCTAAGATACCTAGAACTAGGGTTGGAGAATCATATAGACCTGACTTTGTTGCAATGATTTTTCTAGGCTGCCTTACATTAAGATTGCTATTATCACAGAACTTAATACTGTGGTTATTGCAGAGCAAAGATCTATAGAAGAAAATTCAGTTTCCAGTTCCTCCCTGCCCTCATAGCAGCATAATACTATTTTTTTTTCCTGATGCTGTCACTTGCACATGGAGGTAACTGATTCAGACTTAAACTTCTATATAAAAGACACTGAGATTTTACTCAAGTAATAACACCTTTAATTTTTTTAAAATTTGACAGAGAGAGAGAGGCAGCAAGAGAGGGAACACATGCAGGGGGAGTGGAAGAGGGGGAAGCAGGCTCCCCACTGAACAGGGAACCCAGACATGGGGCTCAATCCCAGGACCCTGGGATCATGACCTGAGCTGGAGGCAGACGCTTAATGACTGAGCCATCTAGGCACTCCTATACCTTTCTTCACTAATTCTTTTCCTACCCGTTCAAAAGTCACAGAACCATTTAATTACACCCACAACCACCAGCATAACTCTACCAGCAATTTTATTCAACTTAAGCTCCTTTGGGGGTTTATATTTTAGCTCCAGACACTTATGAAAATTCAGCTCATAAGATTGATTCAGAAGTTAGAAGAAAATTTACTTTGAAGTAAAAAGAGAAATTTACATGTAATGACTAACTCCTAACTGACTAACTAAACCAATTGAATTCACTAACTAATTGAATGCCTAACTCCAAATAAGTTTGTAGTTAGGCATTCAATTTTATACATCAAGAGAGATCAATTAAAAGGTAGCTCCTTTTAATTGGATAAATATTTAATTGGATAAATATGTAAATATTTCATGGATGATGTTTGTCCCAGAAACATCATCCATGAAATATTTATATATCCACTTTTTATTATACATAACATTCTTTTAACCCTTTACCTAATATTTAATTCAGTATTAAGAAATAATAACTTAATTTAAAGTTTTCAGATTTATTTTTCTCAATTAAAAAAAAAAGTACTAGAGAGTCACAATCCACCAGATGGATTTAACACGTATTTTCAGAATACTCCATCCTAAAACACCAGAATACACATTTTTTTGCAGAGCACAGGAAACAATCTCCAGAAGAGATCACATATTAGGTAACATAACAAACTTCAACAAATTTAAGATTGAAGTCATACCACGCATCTTTCCTGGCCACAATGCTATGAAACTAGAAGTCAACCACAAGAAAAAATCTGGAAAGACCACATATACGTGGAGGTTAAACAACATGTTACTAAACAATGAATGGGTCAACCAGGAAATAAAGAAATGAAAAATTATACAGAAAAAAAATGAAGATGAAAACACAATGGCACAAAAACTTTGGGATGCAACAAAAGTGGTTCTAAAAAGGAACTTCTTAGCAATACAGGCCTACCTCAAGAAGGAAGAAAAATCTCAAATAAACAACATACATTTTATTTAATGCAGTTAGAAAAAGGAAAACAAACAAAACCTAAAGCCACCAGAAGGAAGGAAATTATACAGATAAGAACAGAAGCAAATGATATAGAAACTTAAAAAAGCAGTAGAACAGATTAATGAAACCAGGAGATGGTTCTTGAAAAAAATCAATAAAATTGATAAACCTTTAGTCAGACTCATCACAAAAAAAACTCAAAGAAAATCAAAAGTCAGGAGAAATAAAAATCATAAGCACAGAAATGTAAGCAATTATAAAAGAATATTATGAAAAACTATATTCCAAAAAATTGCACAACCTAGAAGGAATAAATAAATTCCTAAAACATGTAAAGCACTAAAAATGAAACAAGAAGAAATAGGAAACTTGTCAATGACTGGCAAACAAATTGGATCAGTAATCAAAAATCTCTCAACAAGCAAAAGTCCGGGGCTAGATGGATTCCAAGGGGAATTCTATATACCCTGTGGGGAATATAGTCAAAAAAATTTTTTACTTCCTTGGTGTTAGCTGTGATCACCAAGACAGCATGGTACTGGCATAAAAACAGACACATAGACCAATGGAACAGAGTAGAGAGCCCAGATATGGCCCTCAACTCTATGGTCAAATAATCTTCGACAAAACAGAAAAAAATATACAGTGGAAAAAAGACAGTCTCTTCAATAAACGGTGCTGGGAAAATTGGACAGCTATATGTAGAAGAATGAAACTCGACCATTCTCTCACACTGTACATAAAGATAAACTTGAAATGGATAAAGGACCTCAACGTGAGACAGGAATCCATCAGAATCCTAGAGGAGAACATAGGCAGTAACCTCTTTGATATCAGCCACAGCAACTTCTTTCAAGATATGTCTCCAAAGTCAAAGGAAACAAAAGCAAAAATGAACTTTTGGGATTTCATCAAGATCAAAAGCCTCTGCACAGCAAAGGAAACAGTCTACAAAACAAAGAGGCAACCCACGGAATGGGAGAAGATATTTGCAAATGAGAGTACAGACAAAGGA
>PISX010025326.1:0-10000 GCA_004024625.1 Mellivora capensis
CATAAGTGACTCTTAATCTCACAAAACAAACTGAGGGTTGCTGGGGGGAGGGGGCCAGGAAAGGTGGGTGGGGTAATGGACATTGGGGAGGGTATGTGCTATGGTTAGTGCTGTGAAGTGTGTAAACCTGGCGATTCACAGACATGTACCCCTGGGGATAAAAATTTGTTTATAAAAAATAAAAATTAAAAAAAAAAAAGAAAACTCTCCATTGTTAATATTGTTTATTTTTTCTTTTTAATATAACAAAGTTTGACTTTATTTAATATCTTTATAAGAATCATTTTTCACTATTGGATAATTTTTACATTTGTTTTCCATTTTATTAACTACTAAGATTATTTTTTATTACTTCTTTCTACTTTTCTGCATTTTAATCTGTTGCTTACTTTAAAATTACTGAAGAAATTAAATACTTAGTTTATTGTTTCCTAAATATTTTGTTATTTCTAATTTAAGCTTTTAAGACCGTAACTTTTGTTCTAACAATCTGTTTTAGCTATATCTTATAAATTTTAGTCATAGTATTCTTGTTAGTATAATTGTTATATAATTGTCAGTATAATTACATAATCATTAGTTCAAATTAATTTCTAATGTATATTGTTGTTTTTACTAGAATCATGTTTTTGTTTTTGTTTTTTTAGGGATATGGTTTTGCTTTCCCAACAGAAGTTTCTTCTTATGTTATTATGTTTTAAAATCTCTATTTTAATGCCAGTGTGAGCAAATAATGTGTCCTGTATGTCGTGTAAAATTTTTAAGGTGAGCATATGTTTACTTTTTGTAAAAATTACATGTGTTTAAAAATAGTATGTGTTATCTAATGTTTGAGTGTACTGTTCTATGAATGTCCACTTTATGATGAATATACATTGTACCATTCAGCTCTTCTATATTCTTACTCATTTTTAATCAGTTTGTGAAGTCAATTATTGAGGGACCATAGAAAGCATTTAATTTCATCTTGTAACTACATTGGTTTTCACTTTATAGATTTTAGGTTTTATTATTGTGTGCATACAACTTAGAATTATTATCACATCTATTAAATTGAATATTTTATCATCATGTAATATCCCTCTTAATCTCTAATAACGGTTTTTGCCATGAGTCCATTTGTCTGGTGCTAATACAAGTTTCCACATTTCCTTAGTAAATTGCCTGACCTGTTTATCAGTCCTTTGACTCTCAATAACCTGTGTTTTGTTTTAGGTGTGTCAAGCTTTCCTTTAACTGGAATGTTTATCCCATGTCCATTATATGTGATTATTGATATGGTGTGATTGAACTACATCCTATTACTATGTGTTTTCTATTTGACCTAATATTGTGCTTTTTTTAACCCCCTTTTTCTGGTCTCCTTTGTAAACTTCTTTTCTCATTCAATTATTATTTTACTTTTTAGAAGTTACATGGTGGATCTTTTAGTTATTAGTTATTTGACAAGCATACTTAATCAAGTTTAAAATGAATCAATTTCTGTATATTTGAATGGTATTATATATGTATCATATATATATGTGTGATATTTTCTAGGTATGTGATTGTATAATCTATATACATATCTATAGATTTATTATATAGAATAGCTTCATGTGGTTATGGAGGGTAGAAGTCCCAAGATCTACAGTAAGTTAGAGACTCAGGAAAACCAATGGTATAGTTCTAGTCTAAGCCTGAGACTAAGAAGCAGGAGGGCTGAGGTTTTAGGTGCCAGTCTCAATCCAAAGACCCGAGAATTAAGAGAGCTAATGGCCTGAGTTCCCAGTCCAAATTCAAGTCAAAGTTAAGAGAAACCTGATATCCCAGGATGGTGACAGTCTGGAAGAGAGAGTGAACTCCTTTACTCAGACTTCTGTTATTTTTAGGCATCTAACAGATTGGGTGAGGTCCTCCCACATTGGGAATAGTAATCTGCTTTACTCAGTCTACCAGTTTAAATGTTAATCTCACTTAGAAACACCTTCACACACACAGCTAGAATAATGTTTCAGCAAATATCTGAATCTTGTGGCCTAGTCAAGTTGATATATAAATTAGCTGTGTAATATAAGGATCTTAAAATATTCTAGATAGTATTACTCAATTCCAAACATATGTTACTCCTGTCCATAATTTACCTATATTCTTCTTTTACCCTCAGATAAGATATTGTTGTTTTTGTTTTAAGTAAGCAAAGTTTGTTCAAGTTTACAAATAATAATATTCACTCATTTCTATTTCATCTGGATCATTTTTCTTTAGCCTCTGATCCCGATTTTCAAACTCACATTAGTGAAATTCTCTTGGTGGTCAACTCTTTTATTTTATATTTTATACTAATATTACACACTTGTTCTTAAAACCTGTTTTTCTAAGTATATAATTAGAAACAGCAAGTTTAGGGGCACCTGGGTGGCTCAGTGGGTTAAAGCCTCTGCCTCCGGCTCAGGTCATGATCCCAGGGTCCTGGGATCAAGCCCCGCATCAGGCTCTCTGATCAGCAGGGAGCCTGCTTCCCTTCCACTCTCTGCCTGCCTCTCTGCCTACTTGTAATCTCTGTCAAATAAACAAATAAAATCTTAAAAAAAACAAAAGAAACAGCAAGTTTAGCTTTTATTTTATATTTACAGTTCTGTTATTTCAACAAACTATGGTGCTAAATATCAAATTAATTGCCATTTTAGTGTTTTACCAGTCTGCCTTTGAAACCATATTATTAATAATAGTACTTAAAAATCTCCTCAGTTTGTTTGCTGATCACTATTTAGACATGAATTTCGCTCATTTATGTTGTTTGGGTTCTATTTGAATTTCTGAATTTGCAGATTTGTGTATTTCATAATTATGAACAATTATTTACCATAATTCATTCAGACATTGCCTCCTCCCTTCCCTCTTACTCCTTTTTAGAATTCTGGTTATGAGAATGTTTGGCCTATCTCATTCTGTCCTCCACATCTCTTAGACTCTTCCCATATTTCTTCCTCTGTATATCTCTTGGTTATATTCCAGGTCATTTTCACACTATTCCTTTCTTCACTGGATCTAATCTGCCCCTTCGATAGCTTATATTAATTATAATTTTTTGTAAAAAAAACCTATAATCTTTTAATTTTTGTTTGGATCATGCAAATTTTCAAGTTTTGATGTTATTTCCTTAGACATATTTTGCATAAAATTGTTTTTTAACCTATATCTGATAATTATAATATTTGAAGTATTTACTAGTATCTTTTCTGTTGCCTGCTTTCAATACTAGTTCTATTTGTAGTGTCCTATTTGTGTGTGTATGTGTGTGGAAGGTGTTTTTATAATTATTGACTGATATTTCCTTTGGCATATTATCTTGTACAGTGTTTTTCATGTGGGTTGAAATTGAGTTCCAATATCTATTTTCACAATGCCATTCCCTTGGGAGCACCACCATCTTAAGGTCATTTTAAATTAAATTACTTACTTGAGACTTTTCAGGATGTGAATCATGAATCCAGAAAACAAAGCTGCCTGAGGACCAGTTTAAGATCGTGAATACTATGGGAATAGTATTTCCCCTGCAAGCCAGTGTCAAATTGGAGACCGGTAACTCTGACTTGCTGACCGTTTCTTCAAGATTGGGTTACTTCTTATCCCTCCTTCTCATCTAAGTGTGACACTTTGGGCCTCAGATTAATGTTCAAGTATCCTATTAGACTCCCTTCCTCAGTTGGTCTCTAGGATATCTATTCCATTTCAGTTCCCAATCAACAGTAAAGTGGAAACATAAGAGCTCCAGGATTTGACAGAAGCCCTCGGGATGAAATCAAACTTTGGTACATATCTGTCATCAAGGATTCCTATATTAATTTCATAGTTTAGCTTTTTAGTTTCCTTCCCTTGATGCCAGCTTATAAGATATAAGCTATAAGAATAAAGAAAATTCATATTCATTATACAAAATTTAGCTGGATGGAAGTGCTACCTACCAAGGTCAAGAAAGAAAAACTGGAACAACATCGCTTATTTTTATGCAAAGAATTCAATATAAGGAATTGGCTAGAGAGGCTCTGGAGTACAAATAAAGCAAAACAGAAACACCAAGGCAATGTGGAGATGGAAAATACAGGAAAGAGCTGACAGGTTCAGGATTGGAGAACAAAGAGTAGATGGTGGAGTTATTAGAACTTAGAAATTTGGAGCAGTGACCCCACAGAACTGAGACTCTTCTCTTTGAGGAAGGGATGCTGCCTGGCTAAAACTGTGTCTTGCAAGCTCTGAGTAAGACCCTAAGGAGTTATAACCACTACGAGGATCCCTAAAAAGAGGATGATCCAAGAGGCGAGTACTTTGTAGCAGGTTCTTGTGCATTAGAAGCCCCAGGGAGGCTCTCCACAGAGCTGAGAATCAGATAAGAAGGGACTGCCATCCAGCAAGTGCTGGTATTTTTGAAGGAAGAGAATAAACTGAGTCTGGAAATGTGGGTGTGAGGGGTGGGGTGGGGGAAGTCCTGGAATCTACTGAACTGCCAAAATAAAGAGCAATGGCTATCATCGTATTAACAGGAACAGGAAGCAAATAGAGGGAAGCACATTTTCTCTCTTGTCCAAACTTCTAGAAAGGCTTGAGAAAACCTAACAAGAATCCATTGGATTTGCAGAAATGGGATTGTAGAATATTATTCCTATCCCTAGTATACAGAAGTGTCAATTTAAAGCTGGGAAATAATAATCTGATTAATAACACAAAATAATTTCTATGCTGTAGGAAAAGAACATGTGCTAGTTGCATTTCCGTTGTCATTATTTTCTAAGTATGTGTCCAAGTAAATTGATTAGATGAATCTGATGAGAAACAAAGTTATGAAAATGTGAATCGGTGAAATCATTCCACTGAATAAACATATAATTCATGTAATTCCCAAGAATTTTAACCTATAATTCTCCATGCCACTGTTTCTCACTATCATAGTATGGTTTTTCTGTCATCACCAGAAGAGAAATACAACCAGAAGTGGAGGAACCAACTCTGCTCTGTTAAGTCAGAAACATGCTTACTTACTCCCCTACCCCACGGCAGTTATCAATAGGAGGTAACCCGCCTTCACAGATTCAGGTCTGGGCAACAACATTTAAGGAGGTCTTGGAAACATCATATGCTGCTATTAGTTTAGTGTCTCTTGTTTATGATTCAGGCACACAAACGTCCCAGGAGAACTTGATGTCTGAAATACTTATCTTTCTTCTATTCTCTCCAAACATGTATTCTAATTCAAAAGAACTTAATTTTTTATATCCATTCTAATCTTTTCTCTGTTAAATAATGAGCCTCCATTGATTATAGGGAGACAGGAAATAATAGGGTTTTTTTGTTGTTGTAATTTGCAACTACATTTTTACTGTATTCGAAGATGGTACAACCCCGAGATGGTGAAATGACAACACCACTTTTCTTAATTTCCAGGAAAGCTCAAAGCCAAACATTTTCTATAGAGGACAAAGCCTGCTTAATATTTAAAAAAATTTATTTCCTCCAGGATAGGAAGCATTTTCTGTGTCATTCCATGTGTTGATCAGCGTTTGGACATTGTAAATCCAAGTATATCTTTATGTCTTACCAGGAATAGTCACAAAGATTTATTGACAATTGAAATTTATGAAAACCAGTATATATCTCAGCTTACCAATTAAAGGAGTTTTATGATATTATAAACATACGTATTTGAAGCAAAAAATCATTTTATGCCTTGCGTGATTGGTACCACTGTAAAATTTTGAAGTTTTATTTATTTCAAGTTTAATGCAGTATAAAAAAAGTTTCCTACAAATGTGGAATCAATTCACTCAATATATATTCAATCTATTTCAAACAGATTTCACTAAATAGGATATGACATTAAGCATAAATTCATTTGAAATTAAAAAAATTCAGCTTAAGTACATAATTAGCCCTTCAGAAATTGTGTATCTTATTATAAGCATTTTTCTATCATCTCTTGTGTCAGGAAATAAGCAATTACTTTAAAATATTAGGGTGAATTTTAGTATATGTGCTGCTGAAGTGAGCACTATTAGGGTTAATTTTGTAAATTCTCAGTATTTCTACATATTAAGTCTCAGAAGAAACTCAGGCATTGCGTATGAACTATAACTACATAAAAAGGTGATCTCAGGGCGCCTGGGTGGCTCAGGTGGTTGAGCGACTGCCTTCGGCTCAGGTCGTGATCCCGGACTTCCAGGATCGAGTCCCGCATCGGCTCCCAGCTCCTTGGGGAGTCCGCTTCTCTCTCTGACCTTCTCCTCTCTCATGCTCTCTCTCACTCATTCTCTCTCAAATAAATAAATAAATAATCTTAAAAAAAAAAAAAAGGTGATCTCATATTACTGTAGGATCACTATTTAGATCTTTCTGAATAAAGATATTTATTAGATATTTATTATTAAAGATATTCAGCCCATATTTCTGAAGACACATTTATTTTTTGCTACTCACATTTAATCAAAGATTGTTAAAGTGCTTTGTTTTCATGTTTATTTCTGTTTACATATCTTATTTTAGGTCATTCTACAATTCTTGTTATGATTTTAATCAGTAAATTTTCAACAATTTTATAATGATACTTCAAAAAATGGAATTATTGTGTTTTGTAAAAATGTACATTCTATTTCTATAAGCTGTGAGTTGATCTGGGTCACATCAAATCATAATTTAGAATACTTACTTTCAGATATAATATTTTAATCTACAGCTTCTGATTTATTAGTAAACACAATAGCTTTGCAACAAACTTTATCTCTATGTTCACTAATCTTCAAAAGTTAAAATTCAATTTTTAAGGCTAAGAATATTTTTTACTTGTATCAATTTCTTTTGATCTTTATAAAATAAAATAATAATCCAACACATTTTGTAATGTTACTTCATTTGCCTGAAAACATTTCTTCATTCAGAACTTATTTAAGAATAGTTGGTTTATAAGTTCTTTTAACCCACTGAGCCTTTTTTTTTAAGATTTTATTTATTTATTTGACAGACAGAGATCACAAGCAGGCAGAGAGAGGAGGAAGCAGGCTTCCCGCTGAGCAGAGAGCCAGACATGGGGCTCCATCCCAGGACCCTGGGATCATGACCTGAGCCGAAGGCAGAGGCTTTAACCCACTGTGCCACCTAGGCACCCCGTAAGTTCTTTTAAATTCCTGAGCACAAATATTATCTAACAGGGCTTCTTCATTCATTCATTTTTACTTTTTCTAGATTCATTTTTGTACCATGAGAGAATTTTTTAATTTTATTCTTTAGATTTTCCTTCTTCAAATAATTGTTTGGAAGCCAGTGGATCCGTTCAGAAGAGTCTGATATTGACTCATTCATCATTTAGTACAAATGGCTTCATCAGCTTTGTCTCTATCTTAGAAGTCTTTTTATTCAGCCTGTTGAGAGGCTTGAGATGTAGGTTAGATGGATGATTAGAGTAGACTACTTATTCCTCTCACCAAAAATGATAAGTGCCTTTTTGCACTGGGCAGTAGTGAGTGATGGTCTGGTATGTGATGTTTGGTTAACTCCATCAAGCATTTGTAAAGAAAAAAGAATGTATCTTTTTTCCTGTGGATATAGGAGGCATTTTGCGCTCGTCCTCCACCCTCTTGTTCAAATAATGCAGGGTCTATACAGGCAGGTGGGTATATTGAAAAAGATAAAAAGGTTTTTTTTTTTTTCTGAAGATTTGCTGTGTCACTTTCCTAGGGCAAAAGTTAGTAACTCCTGTAGTTTTAGGACCCAGGCACATGAACTGTCCAAGAGAATGTCAGTTATGTCAAACACATTTACTTCCTTCTATTCTCCACAAATGTGTGCCCTAATACAGAAGAGCCTTATGTGTTCTTTGTATCACTAAAAATATTTTCTTTGTTAGGTAATGATCCTCTATTTATTATCTAAATAAAAGAAGAAAAGGAAGATGACAATGTTCCCAGAAATTCTGTTTTATGCTCTCACATACTTTATTTCACTTAATTTAAGCCTCACAACCATCTCAAACAAAATGATTTCCAAACCCATTGCCATAATTAAAATTTGTGGTATGTGTATGATTTTTATTCTTCTAAATTTATATGATGTTGATGGGTATCAGTATTTTTATGGTTGTCTGTTTTTCTAGTAGCAGAAACAGTTATGGCTGTGAGCCCATATAATGCATCCTTTCTTGGTTGTAACTCACCATATATTCTCCATTCCTACATTGTTAACGTGTATCCAATTCTAAATACACACACACACACACACACACACACTACTTTATGTGTGTTGGAATGTTCCTTTTCTTCTTCCCCACTATTTGTTCACACAGTGACACTTTAAAGAGATAAGAATAAGTTCACATTTCAGTGTCAAGATATATGCCTTTTTTAAGATCCTTAATAGATTCTAACTGCCCAATAATACTGAAATAACTGTGGTCATAAGACATTTTTTCCCTTTGATTGCAGGCACATGAGGGACATTGTTCATAAGCTAGTATAGAAGTTATTACTTCCTTGTGTAACAATGGACTGTATAGATCCATACTGTCTTTTGTGAATATATTGTGAATGTTTAGTAATGTTTAATTAAAAAACAATTTTTGCCTGTTCACAAAAGGAGGAAGGATATATGCGTATTTACACACACACACACACACATATAAATAATCAGGGGTGTGTGTTTTACATATGAGAAAATATATTTTGAAAGCAGGCTGCAGATATAAGGTAATAAGGAATATTCATATGAACTCATCTAAAACAAAAGAAGGATGGGACTTCCTTCAGAACTCCTTCTAGAGTGTATACGGGGCATTCTCTCTCACAACTCTGTGCCCCCCCATACTGCTGCACTCACAGTTCTAACAGTTCTTTTGAAAGTACTCTGTGCATGAACCTTGTTATACCTTCTGAAAAGATTTTGCCTTTATTCTCACACTAGGGAAACCCGAAAACAAAGTCAACAGTGTGTTACCGGTCAACATTTATTTTTCTAGCTACAGCTTTTCGACTCTAAACTCCTTGCAGCAAGAACAATGACTTTTCCATCTTTTTCTTCCCAGCTTGGCCTTAGGATGCACAAGCAGCATTTGCTAAATAGATGACTCGAGAATGCCACACCTTCGGAGTTTCATACTTAGTGAATCAAAGTAAGTCAGTCGTGCAAACATATTTAACAATGCATCTACGGCATGAAGAAAGTCATAGTTCTCACTAGGAACAAATGTCTGCATGGAAAAATCATGATCTTTTCCCTTCCTGTCTTCACACACAATGCAAAGAAACTTCATCAGTTGGAGGTAGAGGAGTGTCTCTCTGTTTGCAGGCCAGGAGTGGATGCAGGCACGTCTGGTTTAAACCTCCCTGAGCTCTGACTTTCCTCTTCTCCAGAGACTCTCAGCTCTGACAAGTGACCTCTTTACCTTGTATTGGACATATTGATCCAGAAACTACTCAAAAACCTGCCCTGATACTCTGCTTTCCAAACCACAGAGGGCTCCATAGCTGACCTCTAGTCTCTCTAGTGTGGTCGAGCGCTACCCTCCCCTCTGGCGTGTGATGGATATGCCCTGACCCCATGATATTTGATGTTTAGAATAAAATTTCCTCACTATGTGCATTAAACGAACAAACAGGTTTCTGTCTTAAAGAGCCAAATCTCTGTTGTAGAAATAAACATAGAGAACCTAGTAATTATAGGTTGTTAAAGAGTGAGACAATGAGGAAAACTTCAGTAAATGGGAAATAGGGGTGATTCAACAGCAACCTTTTTAATCACAGCATTTAGTTAATGGAAAAAAAGAGAGAGTGGCATGTCCACTAGGAAGTTTTTGCAGCTGCAGTATTGAATTAAGATTCTGACATTTTATTAGAGAACTTTTTTTTTAAATGGCACAAGTTTTTGAATAAATATCTGAAGATTTCTCATTAACCCAACAGAATCCGGATTTGACATCTGATGTTTATGATAAGTTATTTATTATCTTATGTTTATTAAAGTTATAGAAAGTATACAACCA
>PISX010025326.1:15000-26332 GCA_004024625.1 Mellivora capensis
ATTCCTCCATGTTATTCCTTATAGTGTCCTTCAGGTAGATCCCTGGTTTTTATAATCTTCTAGTACAAGGACTATGTACTATCCTCCTATATACCAGAGGCTTTTTGTAACAGTTAGTGCTGATTTTTACGTCCCATAAAAGAAAGAATATAGAAAAAGGTCCCTGCAGCTCGTTTCAATAAGAATATTTTGTTTGCTTGTTTGAATTCATCACTTTGAATCACAGGAAAAATTTGGTGTAGGATGACAGGGATTCTGACCACCTAAGAAACATTATAGATTTAGATGTAAAATATAAACACTCCAGAGATTCTAGTTTATCTTAGCTGTATTTTTTTTCTTCTGTTCTTTAACTGTGTTTTTAGCCAAGTTTTGCCTTGATGAAGACTATTCCCGAGAAAGTAAATTTTGGTAGGAAAAAAAAATAATATCTGCTGTGTATATTTTTTAAATGATATAAGAAATAGCTTGCATAATTTGGTAGTGGATTTTCAGAGTTTTCTTTCTGGAAAGAAGAAGAATTGATTTGAAACAAATGGTAAATGAAACAACACACCCTAATTCAGTATTTGGAATCTTTATTTATCGTTACACATCCCTTGGCAATGGAAGAGAAATTGTCCAAATCATTGAGATTTCAGTATGTCAGTATGTCATTTTGGAGGGAAAAAGAAGCAGATCCCAAATTGAAAAATTGTTATTATTTAATACAGCTAGATGCTTGTGACCGAAATATAGAATGCTCACGTATGACTAGAAGCTGGAGAGGAAGTTAGAATGTGCCAGCTACCTCCACGTGTGTGCATCAGCATCATTTCTGAGACAGAATTAGAAAACTAGGAGCTATAGTTAAAGGAATAGCAGCGGAATTTATAGCCACTAACATCTAAATTGTGACTTTCTTTTATTAATTTAATTCATTGTTTATCTCTGATGCATATGCAAGACTTCCTGAAATCTTTCAGACCCCTGTGGTTTAATATAAATCTCAAAATATTAAGAGCATCTTGTAGAAAATTAGAAAGCAGATGAGACACTTCAGGACTCGACATAATTTTAGATGTGCACATTTTAAAGCAACTTCACCACAATTACCCTCTGCTTGCTCTTAAAAAACAACAACAACTCACCTCTTTAATTTGTTTTGCTCTATGACAATTGCTTTCATAAACTGGTTTGTAAAATATTCATTGGCTTGAAAAAATTGGTCATCAGAGAGGCTTGAGACCTTATAGAATGTTGGAAATATCAAAGGCCACATTTATCAGGTATATTCATCATACCAGATGATAAATTGCAACAAATGTTGTTGATATAATGATATAAGGCAGTAAATAGAGTTATCAGGTTGTATTTCATTGCACCTTTTCTCATCCCCATGTCATGTGTTACTTTGCATTTATAAATTCAAGTCTTTCAAGCTAATGACTGCAGGTGGCATAATTGTTCCAAAGGTATTATAAGAAACAGCTTTATTTGAATCTCTGACACATCAGATATTTTATGCAAACAGCAAAAAAGAGTATCACCTGTTTTATTTTCATTGGGCTTGTATCTCTTAAAATATACAGGAAAGGATCTTGCTGAGCTTTCCAAATTACGGCTAACATCATTGAAAAGATGTTCATGTGCCGTTGAAGTATCAGAGAATTTTGAATCAGGGAAACTGGCCTGACATTCTGATTCTGCCACTTACCTGCTGTATGAGTTTGGGCGATCTAAACACCTTGACATTCTCAAAAATAAGGGTGATAATGTGTGTCTTTGAGAGTTGTGATAAAGATTAGAGAAACAGTTATTTTCAGTGCCTGGCAGACTCTGTATTTGCAGATGCTGTAGTTGTCATTACTATAACCCTCATCTAAATATTCAAATAAAAAACTCAGTATTATAAGTCCTTTAAGAGGTATAATGGAAATCAAATCATTTGGGTTAAATAAGGAACAATTTTGCAAAGAAAGTATAAGTTTAGACATCCAAATTGGTTCAAAAGAATTTAATAAAGTACATGTAGTATTTTTATTTGGATATATTTAATATATTTCTAGTTTAAAAATAACAAAATTGTCTCTAACCACACGCAATCTTTATTAAACTTCATTAACTGCATGTTCAATTCAGTTCATTAAAAACTATTGTTGGATGGCTTAGCCTTTAATGTCCTTTGATTTTTAAAAATTCTATTAAAGTTTAGTTTTTATTTGGAAACATACTTTAAAATTCAGGTAGACGGGAGTTTCAATTATTTTAACATTAATAGGAATGATTCTCATACCTACCTATTTCCTGTTTTGCATTTTACAATTGATAAAGGGAAAAATCAATATTTTTTAATGCATTAAACCGTCTTGTTCAAAAATACAATTGTCTTTTGTTGAAAAGGCACTTAGCTCTTTTTTAAAATAACAAAACTCTGGATCTTGATTGAGTTTTAATTGAAATAAGATATCTTATTTAAAGATACCGGGTTTAGGTGCATTCAGAAAAGAAAAATATAGCGGATGATATTTGAAATATGACTCTAAATTAGTAATCACAGTTTTATGGTTTGATGCAGACTAGTCTGATTAAAACAAAGATTGAATTGCAAAGAAAGTATTGTAGTAAGTTAGTTTTGCAACAGCAATGTTGTAGGTCCAGTGTTAGTAAGAATGCCTTGCTTTATGGTAGCACAGCATAAGGGGAAGGAAATGTAATGTAGAGCAAATAATGTATATAAATTACTGTAAACATTTTAAAAATGAAAATTGTTATGTGTGAAAAAGTTTAGGGACAAAACTCATAAAGAAAGTTTGCTTTTTTTTTCATTTAGACAAAGCAAGTAGGTTTTTCATGATGACAGTATGAGGCAGTCATATAATAATTCATGAAATAAGTACCTTTTTTTTTTTTACCTTGAGATGAGTACATTATCCACTAAGTTTTATCTCAGGGAATTTTCCAATTCCAAGGTGCCTGGGGCTCAGAGAATAAACAGAAAGCAAGGTATCAGAGAATCCTAAGGAATTCACAAATTGAGGGGGGGATAATTTCCATGAAAAGAAAGTCAACTGGCAAATTTTTTCCTAATTGATCTTTTAATATTTTGCCTTTTCTTTCAGCAATGTATGGGGAGTTCCAGTTGCTCCACATCCTCACCATAACTAGATTTTATTTCTTAATTTTAGCTATTCAAAGAGGAATATAGTAATATTGCATCATGATTTTAATTAGTGATTGAATAATACTGATTATTCCTTAACAATGTGGAGTATTTTTATATATGTTATTTGTTATCAGTATACCCTTTTTATTAAAATGTTCATGCTTTTTCATAGTTTTTTTTAAATTTGACTTGTTTCTTACTATTATGTTTTGGGAGCTGTTTGTATGTTCTTAATACAAGACTTTTATTGGATAGTTAATTCCATCAGTCTGTAATTGTATCTTCATTATCTCAGTGTCTTTTACAGAGCAATGTTTCTAATCTTTATAAAGTCGAATTTACCAACTTTCTAAAAAAACATGGTTTTGGTGTTACATTAGAAAATTATTTACCTGGTCATGAAGATTTCCTCTTGTTTTTATCCAAGAGTTTTATAGATATTTATTGTACATTTATTTATAACTATGACCCATGAAAAACTAATTTTTGCAAAAGAAATCAAGTTTCCATTGTGGTTCCTCTTTTTTCATGTGGCTGTCCATTATCCCAACATTATTTATGGAAAAGGTGATGGAGACGGGTGCCAGTGACATTAACTTATTGATGTCTATTTTAACTATATCTTCTTTTTCTAGCCTTCAGGTTATGGATTACCAATCTCTCTCTCTCTCTTTTCTTACACACACCCACATTTATGATATTTGAGGGAGGGTTTTGATATACATAGATATTGAACTTAGAATTAAGAAGAAAGGTAGTGGGTTGGTGAGAATTATGACTGGTATTTACTTACAAACTGGAAAGACTGAAAAGTGGTTTCAAGGGCATAAATGACCTCAGAATGTAACAGGTAAACATGAGATATTTAAACATATAATCTGTACTTAATTTTGTCCAGGTAATAATGCATGCATTGTCTGTATGTTTCTACACGTAAATAAATATTCTTTTATCTGTACACAACTGGTAAAATGAGTATGCATGCAACATATTTATACATACTCTTATCTTGGTTGAGGTTTCTTAGAACACACACACACACACACACACACACACACACATATCCTGGAAGTTATTCTTAAAATTTGTCTGTAAATTGATGGAATATACTTCCATGTCTTATATAAATGTTCCTATCAAAAAGAGATTTCTTTAAGGAGATGCATATGCAAAATCTTAAAGTTCTATTGAAGGAGCATTTCAAAATAAACACCATGATAATGTGGCATGAGAGGTTCTTTAAGCCTAGGATGATTCCATGCTATTGAAAATTGGGAAGGTCATTATGCACATTTTGGCAAAGACATGGATATTGCAAAACATGAATGAAAAAAGTGAAACCTATGGGTTGAAAGTAATCCAAGGAGGGGCGCCTGGATGGGTTAAGTAGTTAAGTTAACTTGTGAGTTCAGCCTCTGCCTTTGGCTCAGGTAATGATCTCAGGGTCCTGGGATGGAGTTCCGCATTGGGCTCTCTGCTCAACGGGGAGCCTGCTTCCCCCCCCCCCCCGCCTGCCTCTCAGCCTACTTGTGATCTCTCTTTCTCTGCAAAATAAATAAATAAAATCTTTGAAAAATGTTTTTCAAAAAAAAAATAATAGTAATCCAAGGAGACATGGAATCCACCCTTTTCCTGCGATTGCAGTAAAAACTTGATTACAGTTTATCATTGGCAGCCTCAATGCAAGAGAAAGTTTTGGTCTCACTGTGTCTGGCACAACTAATTCCAGTCTATCCTCTTCCATTGATTTGCTGAGTTTGGTTTGTTATCATGAATTCAGGCTTCTGTAAAAGGATTTTATATCTGGGAAGTAAAGAGGATCAGGACATATATAACATTTCATATACTAATCTGAACACATTAAAGCAGTCTGAGTTTTAAAGATAAATCCTGAGAGTTTTTACAAGTCCCAGATCTAAGCCTGATGAGTAAAGACATAGAGATAACTTCAATTTCATCTTCACACTATTAACAATAGAAGCTAAAGTAATAGAGAGTTGCCACTTAGAACACAGTCATTTAATAATGATGTAAGCCACACATATAAATGTTTCTAAGTTTAGACTGTAGAGGCAGGCTTAGCAGACATATTTCTTCTTCTAGGAAGTCATTTCTGGAAGTCCTTTCCCAGGGGATCCTATATCCCCCCAAACGCTTTTAAGTTTATAGTAATGAATGCATGTCTACTTGCCTGCATTTCTTCCTTGATGGAAGGAAAGATCTGAGGACAGAGATGCTATGTCTTAGCTACCTTTGCATACAAAACAACTAGTACAGTATCTGACTTGTGGTGGTTCTTCAATAAATGTTGTTAAGTTAATGAATGGAAGGGTGAATGGATGAAGAAGTAAATGGTATGACAATATATTTATAAAGTTTTCTGGAATTTCATGCTATCACAGAAAATAGAGATTTTTATTAGAGGTGCACAAGATCTCTTATGAATCCATAAACATTTGCATTCTGAAAAATGGGTTTTTGATTTCCCCAAATATTTTCATGAATATCATCAATTGCTTGCTTCTCTATAACCAATCATGCCACGACATGATGGCCTAAAGCAACTGCCATTTCATAATCATGTGGGTCAGCATCTTGTGCTGGAATCCATTGGCCTGTAATGTAACTGTCTTCTGAACCCTTCAAGAAGCCCAGTTACTCAGCAGCCCAAATGAGGCGGCATGTTCTAAGATGTCTTCATACGTGTGTGTGGCAGTTGGGGCTGGCTATTGGTTAGACTACCTGCTTATAGTAGGTCAAACTAGGCTTATTTACCTGAAAGGAGAAGAATTTCCAGCAGCAATTGAGGACTACTCCCACACCGTGAGTGCCTATCAAATTTCTACTTGTGTCTGGTTTGCTAATGTCCTATTGGCCAAAGTTAGTCCTAGGGCCAAGTCCAGATTCAGTGTCAGAAGGCTATGAACACCAGAAATTGTGATTCACTGTGGGGGGTGGAGCATTGCTGTACAATCTAATATATTAAGTACACTGTATTGGTAAATTGATCATCATAAACACAACATAGTGCACAGCCTAGACTATATCTGGCAGTGAAATCATGGCTTATTCACAATAGGTTCCATTCAGGAATAAAAGAACAAACAAAACAAAACAAACAAACAAACAAACAAACAAAAAAACCAAAAACCCCAAGGTGAAAACCTTCCAATTATTCCCATGTATTGGACCAGGACTTTTAGTAAACCATTATGAACCATATTTTTTACTGGAAATATAATTGGATGCCTAATTGGAATACTTTTCAATTCAGCTAGATTTTTTCAAGTACTTATGCAACATAACCTAATTATCAGGCAATCCCTGACTTATGTATATTTCATCAATTTGTTCATTACTTATGTGTAGTCAACCCAAAATGCATAACTGCTGGAACTCGTCTAAATGTATTATCTCCCCTAAGGACTTCTATTCCTGCCAGGAAATCTTTCTCCTCCTACTCTTCCCACAGATTCATTTAGGTAAACCCCAATAATTCTTTATGTCAGCTTTCTCCTGAGAAATCATCCACCAAACAAGAGCAGCGTCCCCTCTTATTAACACTTACAGCGCCCAGAGTCTTCCTTATGACACCACGTTAGCAATACATAACTTTGTCAAGTGGGTATGTGTTCTCCCTCTGCTTCAAAGCATGCTCTTTGAATGACAACCCATATCTTGCTTATATTATACCTCCAGTGTCTAAGGTAGATGTTCAATAAGTACTTATCTACTGCAAACATATATTAATAATTCAGGTAAATCTTGGATCTTTGAATGGAAGGCTGTGAATCGTTGCATCCTGAGAGCCTAACACAAGCAGTGCCTACCATACGTGTTCAGTAAACATTTATTAAACTAAATTTAACTATTATGGATTTGATAAGCTTTAGGTCTTGTGTAATAACCTAACTACCACATCTGACATTGTTCCTAGAGGGAAAATATGTTCTGAGTTCTACAAATCTTCTAGCAAATGAACTTTTGGAACTCAATTTGTTTGTAAGTTAGACGACTGCCTGCTATGCAAAAATACATATGATCATAGCTTAGCAAGTCAGTTTTTCAGATGTTCCATTTTATAACTGAATAATCTAGATTACTGTGAATTGCTTCCTCTGATATGACTATTTTCCTTGGAGGGCGTATGAAACATATTTTAGAACATAACCTGAGATTTGAAGAGAGTACGGGGTATAGGTTAAGAAAAATATCTTTATAATAGAAAGAGATTATTTACTAATAATCTTGATTCTACATGTAAAAGTGTCATGATTTACAAGCTGCTGCACAGATGTGGGAAGAATTGTTATTTTGTAAAGTTGAGCTCATCTTTACACTTGAGGCCATAATCTGTCTAGAGAAGACCATTTATCTTATGTGTTTGACTCTCAGCCTGACATGTGACTTCTCATCCAAATTCAGTTATTATTCTTAGTTATCATGAATCAGTTTTGTTTCTTTTGGAGTACATAGATAGTCTTTCTAAAAATCTTCGTCTTCTTTCTTCTTTTGTTTATTCTTGGTAGGAGTTAACTCCTGAGATGGAAGATAGGGGATAATATATTGTTCTAGTGTCAGAGAAGCTGCATTGTTGAAGAAGACCATTGACTCTCCGACCCCATCTTTGCTGAGCATACTCTGGCTATCACAATCACTTGCTCTCTCCTACAAGGTGTGACAGGCCTCTTCCAGCTTCAATGACTGATGGTCTTGAATCTTGCTTTCGTTTACTGAGAAAACGTTATGTAGTCCACAGCTCCCTCATCCCAAAACTTCGTTTTGGCTTGTCCCCTTGTCTTGTCAGCATTGCCACCATCTAATGTAGACCACCAAACTTGTGATCAATTTTTATTTATCATGCCAAAGTACGCTGAATCTGTATACAAAATAACAGCTATTGTTATCCTACAGATAGATCTTGGATGGAAAGTAGGTCACCCTATTTCATAGTTTCTCTTACAGTTCAGAATGGACTAAAGACTAAAGCTTTACTGCTATTTTTTCCTGATGCTCATTCTTTTATTTTTTTTTTTCTTTTTAAGATTCATTTACTTATTTGGTGGGGCGCAGAGGGAGAAGGAGAGAGAAACACTAAGCAAACTCCAAGTTCAGCACAGAGACCAACATAGGGCTTGATTTCCTAACCCTGAGATCACAACCCGGAGATCAGAACCTGAGTGGAAGCCAAGAGTGGATGCCTAACTGACTGCACCACTGAGGTGCCCTACCTAATGCTCATTCTAACTGTGTTTTGTACTATCTTGTCTAGATCTACTAATATATGCAAATATTTGGGCTGCAGTGCCAGAAAATGTGAGTTTCTATGACTATACTCATCCCACTCCTGTAAATTTCCAGTTTCCCTATGTCTATACTATAAAAATCAACAAATAAATGTAAGTTTAGGTAATTAAATCAATACTGAAGACAATATGACATGCTAAAATGTACTCAGTTTATCATAAAAATCTGGATATCAAAACTAGACAAAGACATCACAAGAAAAATAATCTCAGACCAATGTCCCTCATAAAAAATACGTAGAAAAGATAAAAATTTCAGTTTGCTAAAATTCTCCAAATACGTTAATCCACTTACATATGATTTCACCTATACACAAAACAATTAACAAACCATAGATCAGAATGGTTTATGTAAGAAATGCAAGGATATCATACTGTTTGAAAATCAATCAGTATAATTCACCAAATGAATAGACTAAAGGGGCAAATAATACAATCATCTCGATGCAGAAAAAACATTTGAACTATTCCACATCCATTCATAATAAAAAACTTCCAGGAAACTAGAAATCCAAGAAAGTCCCTCAATCTCAGAAAGGCTATCTATAAAAAAACAAAAAGTTGGGGCGCCTGGGTGGCTCAGTGGGTTAAAGCCTCTGCCTTAGGCTCAGGGTCCTGGGATCGAGCCCCACATCGGGCTCTCTGCTCATCAGGGAGACTGCTTCCTCCTTTCTCTCTGCCTGCCTTTCCACCTACTTGTAATCTCTGTCTGTCAAATAAATAAATAAAATCTTAGAGGAAAAAAAAGTAAAAACAAAAACCTGAGCTTATATCATTAAATACACTCTTCTAAAAATCTGGAACAAGGCAGGCAAGGATACCAATGCTCACCACTTATATTCTACAATGTAGTGATGTCCTGCCGATTTCAAGTTGCCAAGAAAACCATATAAATGGCATGCAGTTTGGAAAATAAGAAATAAAACCTTTTTTATTTACAGGTTACATGAGAAGTAAAATAGAAAGTCCCAAGAAATCTACAAAAACCTCCTGAAGTATGTCTATAATAGCTACCAGAAAAAAACAAAATTTTTTAAAGTAACCTAATAAAAAGTTGAAAAAGAATAATATATTGCATTTCTATATACTATCAAATAACAATTGGAAATTATATTATTCTTTTGGAAATTACATTATTAAAACTATATCAAAGTAACATTAGAACTGAGACACTTAATAATAAATTAAGTCTTTGGAATAGACCTATATGATTGTATTTTGATCACTGGAGAAAGAGAAGAAAACTGAGGCATAAAATGGAAATCCTCATACAATGTTTCATCATGTTAGGAGTTTTATTCAATTTCATGAAGATAATACATGCTAATATATGAGGCAACCAGAAGTGAAATCAAGTTAAAGAGTTATCAATTAATGTTTAAAATAAGCTTTCTGGGGTGCCTGGGTGGCTCAGTTGGTTAAAACCTCTGCCTTCGGCTCAGGTCATGATTCCAGGGTCCTGGAATCGAGCCCCACATGGGGATCTCTGCTGAGCAGGGAGCCTGCTTCCTTTCCTCTCTATCTGCCTGCCTCTCTGCCTAATTGTGATCTCTGTCGGTCAAATAAATAAATAAAATCTTTTTAAAAATAAATAAATAAATAAAATAAGCTTTCTTTTTAATTTCTACACTCTAAAATTCTAATTCTAAAAATGAAATAAACCTTGAGCAAACTATGGTATATTTTACATTGAGTTTTTGCTCAATGTAGGATTTCCTTTGACTGAATAAATCAGTACCAGCCTAAGATCACCTAATTTTAAATTTCTGAGGCTTGTTCTCGATTTAATTATTCTTATTAATATTTCTGGCAATAATGTGTGTGTGTTTGTGTAAATGAGATATACATATATTCAGTCCTATTATATGTACTCAGTGAGTTCACTGCTTTAAGTGATTTTTAAATGTTATAGATTTATTTTAACTCAATCTTTTAAATTAAATTTATTAATATTTTATTATATATTTTGCTTTACAAAAGGCAGATTTTATAATTATTATATTCTGAGTGTGATTGTTTATTAAATTATAGCCCCAAATGGTATATCAAGAGATTACCAATATATTTTACAGAAGCATAGAACTTCATATAAGATTGTCAATAATGTAAAACCTTGTCTAAGTAATAAAATGAAGTCATTATTAGTAGGTACACTTGACTTGAGATGGAAGATGTATTAATGGCTGTTAAATGAGCTATAGTGTATAAAGACTTATATTATGAAAGGTGTTTAAATGATTTCAGGGATAAATATTACAACTAACATAATCACAGCCCTCTGATTTGTAATGCTGTTATTTTTCAAGATAACTTTATAAAGCAGTAAAACTAGTTCCTAAAGGAATTTTCCTTTGTGGGTGAAAAAAATGACTTATTAGTAAATAAATAAAAGAGGACACTCAACAACAGATTGGAGCTGTCATCTTCCAAATGAAAATCTGCTTTATATTTTAAAATTGTATATGACTATATACTGAAACAATAGGAATAAGCCCCATGTTGAGTTCATCACACTTTGGATCTTTTTGAAAATGCAATTAAAATCTACTTTCCAATTTGGATAAGTTCTAGTAACAATAGAGATTTTATTATATTTATAATTGTACTATAACTGTATATTTGTATTTCTAAAATTATTTTGAGTTTAAAATCACAGCATGCTAGTCCCCCATGTTGCATCTCAAGAAGAAAAGAAACAAGATGGGATTGGGAGGGAGACAAACCATAAGTGACTCTTAATCTCACAAAACAAACTGAGGGTTGCTGGGGGGAGGGGGTCGGGAAAGGGGGGTGGGGTAATGGACATTGGGGAGGGTATATGCTATGGTTAGTGCTGTGAAGTGTGTAAACCTGGCGATTCACAGACATGTACCCCTGGGGA